>SKCR01021415.1:0-119895 GCA_019454045.1 Zanthoxylum bungeanum | reverse complement strand
TTTTGGGGAATGGATCCCAGGGGGCGAAGCCCACAATGGTCAGCAGTAGAAAGGAAGAATTCCTTTGAGTAAGTGAGTGAGTGAGTGTAAAAAAAAAAAAAAAAAAAAAAAAAAAAAAGAGAAAAAGTGTGAGAAAGAAGTCTTCGGTAATTTGATATGTCCGGTGATGACATTGTGTGCAATAGGTAGAAGCCTTAGAAACGATGAGTGCTGGAAGTGTTCTTCGCCGGTATGCTGAATAGATTGATCTTGGTTAGACTCATAAAGCACATGAATATGGGATCTCAACAATAGAAGCCTGAGTGGTTGACGAAATGACTAGCTGAAGAGACAGGAGATCGGTGAATGACCGTTTGCCTGGATGTCCACCCTGAATTACAGACGCTATGATATATGATATGGTCAGAAATAACAAAATGTCTCTGCGAGAAAAGAAAAGAAAAGAAAAGGAAAGACCGCCTATAACCGATAAGCGTGAAGCTACCCATGGGCGAGTATTAGGACCACCATGAGGAGAAATGCTACCTTAAAGGGTATGTGAGTCAGAAAAATAAAAGAGAAAAGCAAAGAAAAGAAAAGAAAAAGTTCCAAATGAAAAGAAAGAGACAAGAGTAAAATGCAAGAGACCATATCATATTGAGTATGCTGAAGTAATCACAGAATCTGATTAAGACATTCATGTTGGTTAGACCCACCGGTCCGATTCTCTGAAGCGAAATCATCAAAATTTGCTTGCTCGAGGAATAAGCTGGAAAGGTCATTGGCACATACACACTAGGAGTCTAGTTTGGATCACCTATTCAGACGATCGGAGTTGAGCATATCGAGTACTTTGAAGATTCTCTAGCTTTGACACCAAACATTCGTTGAGGACGAAAATATATCTAGTTATCAAAGATTATCTTGTGAGATGAATTGCAATGTGCTGAGAGGAATCATCAGCATCAGTATCAGTCTCTGCCAAGTATGGCATTCTGGGGGCGAGGCCCATACTACATCAGATCAATCTCTGCCGGGTATGGCATTCTAGGGGCGAGCCTACATTACATCAGAATAGTTTTTGCCGGAATGGCACGCCGGGAATGGCACTCCCAGAATGGAGATATAGTCCGGGAATGGACAGTCCGGGAATGGATAGCTCGAGAATGAGCACGCCGGGAATGGCACTCCAAGAATGAAGATATAGTCCGGGAATGGACAGCTCGGGAATGAGCACGCCGGGAATGGCAAGCCGGGAATGACACTCCGGGAATGGAGATCGGTTCGGGAATGGACCACAACACGGTGACAGTTCGGGAATGGACTTCATCACATCACATCACAACAACATCCGGGAATGGAGATCGGTTCAGGAATGGACCACAATGATGACAGTTCGGGAATGGACTTCATCACATCATATCACAGCAACACTCCGGGAATGGAGATCGGTTCGGGAATGGACCACAACGATGACAGTTTGGGAATGGACTTCATCATATCACATCACAACAACACTCCGGGAATGGAGATCGGTTGGGAAATGGACCACAATGATGACAGTTCGGGAATGGACTTCATCACACTGCATCACAGCAACACTCCGGGAATGGAGATCGGTTCGGGAATGGACCACAACATGGTGACAGTTCGGGAATGGACTTCACCACACCACAGCACACCAACGGTTCGGGAATGGACCAGAGGTCGAAGCACCTCAACACAACATGGCGAGTCAAGTGGCAGCTGGCGAGCTAGGTAAGTAAAAATGCATTGCACGTACTTTGATAGAATTGTCATTGTCACACACTGCACAAGTCCCATCAAAGTGGGGGCGACTGTAGACATTGCATTTTTGCATAACACCCGATGAGGAGTCTTATATGGAGACAATTCCCTCTTAGTCATGAAAGTCGCGGGAAAAGAACGTTGGAAGGGTAAAGTTGGAAAACACTATTTTTGATGGATTTCTCCGAGTTGTTTCGCTTCGGTTGCTTGCTATACCTCCGTTTCTAAGCTCAACTTAGGCCCAAAACTCCCATAGACCACATACCTAACCCAAACCAAGCCCAAATTCCCAAGTCAAACCAAGTCAACCCAAGCCAAACCAAACTCATGCCCATTAGAAGCAATTCACGCCCATTGCCCTTTATTTAGGTAATTGCACATTAATCACATGCTAAAATCTTGTTAAATCCTTACCTAAATAAAAGAAATCAAATAAAATCATTACCAAATAAAATCCAATCCCAAATCCTAATTAGGAGATGCATCCCTTATTAGAATCCAATTAGGAGATTCCTTCCTAATCTAAAAAGGAAAGCCTTTCCCCTTTGCCTATAAAAAGAGGCCTTCACCCCCATTCACAACCCTAGCTCACATATCTCCCTCACACGCCCAAAGCACTCTCTTAAGCCTCCATTACACGCCCAAGCATTCCCTGGAACCCTCCATTGCCGCACCTTCAAAATCCAATAGCCTCCATTGCCGCCCCTTCCCTCCATCATCAAACACCCTTCACGCCCAAGCCCTAAACCTAACCCTCCATTGCCGAGTTCCAGCCCCCATTCACAGCCCTAAAACACCCTCAAATAAACCTTATTTCCAGCCCTTAAGTTCCGCAAAAAGACCCCCCAAAGCCGCTCCAAATCAGCGCCAAAACAGCCCCTGAAAACGGCTTCACTGCACTGGTGAACTGCTGCGTTTTAGCCGCTGTTCTGGTCAGGTTCCGTGCGTCCCTAGCCCATCAAAACCACCCTAAAACCATCTTAAAACCATCACAAACATCCCCAAAAAGTTTCACCAAAAAACCTTTACAAACGCACCTCCCGGGACCACCAAAATCACCCAAAACAGTCCAAAAACGCCCAAAACAGTGACCTGAAACGCAGCGACCAAACGGCGGTGAAACGAAGGTAAAACAGCAGCCCGAGCATCAAAACAGCAAGGAAAACAGTGAGCAAACAATCTTGAAAAGTTTCGGATCATTCGCCCTTCCAACGGACTTGGAAAGCACTTCCAAAGATTGACGAAAGAGGTTAGACCTGAGGGTACCTTTTACTTATTTTCTTTTGTTTTATTTTTATTTATTTTAGAATATTATCGCATGAGAGTCGTTTGAAGCATGATGTGATTGTTGGATGAGCGGGATGTGTGTTTCCCTTTTGTGGTATATCGGATGGAAACCCGGACGTAAATTCCATAGCCGATTCCGAATGGACGGTAGTATGGTCTGCACTCGGGATACAATACCACGTACCACTTAAGATACACGTATCTCGTCTCATCCAAATTTGTATTCGAGCATGATGTAGTTCTAGGTTGTTTATTTATTATTTTAAGCATGTTTTAACGTAGTTTCGTTATTTAATTTTAAAGCATGATTATGTTCGTTTTATGCATGACGTTTAGTTTAGTTTATATTTATGCTTTAGTCATTATTTGTTTGCATTGGTTCGATGGCTTAATTTGTTCAATGTGTGATATTGCGTGTTTATTGTTTAAAGATTTATTTTCAAGCATGCGAACTTAGATTAGGAGTTAGTTAGCGGAAGCATATTAGATCTAGGTAATACTTGAACATGATTACTAATTAGATGCGGTCGATTTATTGCATGAATTATATCATCACAATGACATAAGTAAGGGACCATTCCGAACCCAACGGTTTGAGGTCTTCCCTTGCGAGGGGTGAGTGCGGCCTTAAACCTTTGTCCCGGTTCACACCGGGTGGCGACTCCATTACTCTCCGGTTTAGTCCCCCGCGGACTACTCTGTACTCTCAACTAGGCCCTGAGTCTAGAACAGCATGCGTCGCCCAGATTCTGTTGTCTACAGTTACCTCCTCATTATTGAGAAGTAAAAAATGAAAAGTAAAGAAAGGAAAGTACTATTACGTAAAAGTAAATTGTAGAAAGTAAATACTAAAAAGTAAAGAAAAGAAAGTGAAAATGTAAAAATTAATTAGTGAAAGCTGTAAATAAACAAACAAGATACAATCATCTAGTATTCTTAAGGAATTACATAGAAGAAAGCATGAATTCAAATGGAAAATTCGGCCTTCTATTTATAGGCATAAAATGGCTCGCGCGATAGCTTGCGTGTCGCGACGCGCCGTGATTTGCGGCGCAAAACCTGAGACAGCGACACGTGGTAGGGGCTGAGTGGTTAATTCAATAATTGTGCTGACATGGCGATGATGATTGTCGGCAGCATGTGATGGTGACATGTGACACGGCGCATGTTAGTGGATTTCTTGAGATGTTTACACATGGCAGACACATGTTAGCAGGCTTCGGCGCACGTTTACAAACAACGCATGTTAGCAAACGGCGCACTTAGCACGGTGCATTTTAGCAAACCTCTTTGATTGTGACATATGTCCCAACGCAAGTTATCAGACTCCAACGCACGTTAGCGTTGCGACATGCCAAATGACAGTTTTGCCCTTTTTGTCCGTTTTTCTCTGTTTTGGTCCTAAATTGCTTCCAGAGAGTCTTGAAACTTTATTTATCTATAAAATAACACAAAACACATCCAAACATTCACAAATCTTAAGAAACTATACAAAATGTTGGTCAAATGGGTGGAAAACAGTGATATATTTACCACTCATCATGATTCCGGCCGTTATAGTTATAACCCTTAAAGAATTACATACATTGACATAGGTACCTTTACAAAGGCAACCCTTCATGTCTATAAAAAAATAGTTCGTGGGTTATTTATTAGTCATACAATAATTCCATTTAGAAATTAGACAAACTTAGAGAGTTCAAGTCTAGAGTTTTCAGTGAGTTTTCACTATTGTTCCTACTTCAAGTTCTTGATCAAAATGAGTGCCCCTTAATCAAGAAGCAGTCAAGTATCCTGGGAGAAAGCGAAGAGATCCGCAAGAGCATCGAGACGTGACTAATAAGTTCTTAAGAATATAGTTTTTCTCAACTTGGTTATTGAGTTTTCATCTTTTACAATTTATACATTTTTTTCTAAATCTTTGTGTTTATGTTTGATTGCATGTTTGCTAGTTATTAATTTGATTGAGTTACTTGAAATCGTATTTTAAAACTTTTTCAAAATACCAAATAAATTATTCAATATCTAATATGAATAATTTATTCACATTTCACCTAAACCTATTTATTCAATATCAAATATTGACATAAACATAGTTGAAACTTCACGAAATTTTTTACGAAAATCGATTTTCCGTAAAATGACCAAAACTTGTTTTTGACTGAACCAATCACCCGACATTTATGGAAACTGCCCAAATCAGTTCCAATAGTGTCGGGGCAGTTCATGGGCTACTCGAACAGTGACAGTTTCACTATTTGGACAGCTATCACCCGGTTGGTTCAAAATCCACCCGGTAACACCGTTTTTGGCTGTTTTCACTTATTTCAACTCGGAAATACTTTCCGAAAATTGTTCCAACTCCCAAAACACATCCATTACATTCATAACACATCAATTTCATCACAAAATCAGAATCAAATCCAGACCTGAAACAGAAATCGAATTTGCCCAAAATACATGCTTTAAATCTAATTTTTCCAAGATTAATCTAATTAATCAAACACCAATCAAAGTCACCAAATATGAACAACCCAAGAACAATACTATGTGCCATAAGAGTGGTCACAACACTCTAGAATAGCAATCTTCAATAATTGGTAAATTTGGAAACTAATTACATTAATTACTTCCAAATCTACTTCACACATGCCATTTAACTTCTAATCCATCAACCACAACCTAAAGCCCTAATTTTTCAGGTTTGAATGAACTATAGAACAATTCTAAATAATTAATAAATAAGAAATCCAATTTCTAGGCTTAGGGTTAGTTGATTACTTCTTAATCACTTGAAATCCCAAATTTTTTTCTTGATTTTCCTTCTTTTCTTCATGGATTTGTTGAAACAAACCCTAGGGCTTTTCTTTCTCTCTTATTCGGCCATGGTGGATGAAGAATGAAGGAAATGAAAATTTTCAATTAAAAAATCCTTCAATTGCCGACCTTAACGGGTAGTTTGGGGATTTTAGAATTTTTTAATTAAATTAAATGAAATAAATTAATGCAAACTTTATAGTAACAGATCACATTTGAACACAAGTTTACTTTATTCATGCCAAATGATCCAATAACAATTGGACATTTTTCATAAATTTTATGAAAAAATTGAATAAATTAATTATTGAAATATTTAACAATTAAATATTCAAATAATCAATTTATGTTATTATTATTATATATGTTTTTTTATTTACAATAAATAACAAATACATATATTAATGACATGTGTCAAATTCTCATTTGACGTATAATTAATGTGTATCTTATCGTATTATGTATCAATACAAATACACAATAATTATTATCGGATAAAATCCCCTAATTGCATGTGTTATCGTTTAACTGATTAAACGATCCAGATTAACTCATTTAATTCGATGAAGTGTTATGAATAATCCGTATTATTCATATCGAGTTGGCCAAGTGCTCAAAGAGTACACTTCATATTGTGGGACTCTCTAAGTTTCGGTCTATCAGTCACGAAATCCAATTTCGTGTCCATAATCCACCCAATCATAGATTATGACGATCACAGATAATTTCACTAAACTATTCAAGCCGAGGTCATAACATAAGTATAATCCATATGTCACAAGCTATCCATATTATACATGGGATACATATGAGAACATCAAATCTGTTCAGTATAATACAGTCGACTTTCAATTTACGATCTCTAAATAACATTCGGAACTGATTTCCGAAGTTATACCAAGGCCATAGATTTACTAGATCGTAAACACGTGAGGATGCCTATGCTCTATACACATGACCGACGGATCATATCTTGATACGCACAGGATATCATGAGCATCAGTCCATACGAACAGACTGAGGTCTGATCACGACTAGATCATTGATGTGGCTGCCATCAAAGTGCGGAGGATAGCTCATATATCCACAATGGTATCTCAAGTCAAATGACCACTATGCTCGCTCAACTCGAGAAGGTTCTTATTGACGTTGGTGTACCATCTGTTAGAAAACCTTCAGTGAGTAGTTCAGTGACTTATCAAATAAAACCTACACGTCTATACGAGTCTTATGAGACTCATGGTTCACTAGGATAAACCATCGGACCAAGTCACGATATATGACATGTACCGGTCTCAGCGGATTTTACTAACCGACCCGCGTTAGCAAATCTTGACCATGAACTTTATTTAAGGATATACAACTAATAGTATACTTCCTAATGCCAATTACAAACTACATTGTAACTGCTCGCTATACTGTAAATCCTAGGGTCTATACAATTAATACACGTATCACTGAACCAGATTCAATTTCGATCTAACTGTAATCAGATATCGAATCGCAATTAGATCGAATAAGCGTATAAAAGACAAATGTGCTACCATCTAAATTAGTAATATTATGGAAAATAAAATTGCTCGTATTTATGAATCAAAAATTTCTCCCACTTACTCTAGCGCCAATCTATGGTATCATATACACATTTCAATGTGTATCACATACTCATGGCCCTCAAAAGCTCGCCAGCACTCAAGAGGTAGGCAACAACAAGTAAGCATATTTTAACAAATCGAGTATGTCCAACAAACCCAACCGTTTTCCTTAACCAGCATCATTCATATTTTGTCGAATCCAAATTCTACATCAATATGACTCAGATGTTATATCAGTATTGAGCTACAACTACTGAGTTGTCTATTTATTTAGAAATATAATCCAAACACTATAAGACAACCGCAAGCACAAAACTAATATCAACACTTCTAATCATTGAGGCCACTTAGCAACTTCTTAAGTCAATACTTCATAAGCTGCAATTGATTCCACTAATTTAGCAGAATCAATGGTGACACTCCCACTACATATTTTCTGACTTTATATGACATGACCATCTAATGTCATAATTAGAATCAAAACTAATCTGACCTTATGGTTGCTGACTAAATTCTCCATGTATGAGAAACTCATTCTTAATATCTTAAAGATCACAAAGAACATGTTTCAAGACCCATCATATGGTTTGCAGTGTATCAAAATAACTTGTAACGATTACGATTGAATTGATATCTTTAATCGCACATAATATAGTATTCATCAAGCCAACATCCTATGATGCATTAGATTGACTAGACATTCCAATCAATCTATATTTCGATAAAGGAATCATCCTTTACGAAAGATGAATACTATATAAATAAAAGACACGTTAACTTTCAAACAGTTATACTAACTATCATACAAATAGTCTTATTGTATCCTTTATTAGATCATATCTAATATGCGATTAATGAGAGTTTCTAACAAGTCTCTTAATTTTATATCATATATGAAACTTTATATCAAATATAATAGAAACAACTCTCATTGCTAACACGAAGAAAATAAGACTTAAGATATATAACACTAGAAAGAAATTTGTACGCTCCTATTGACCCTACTGACAAATACGTATTCTCTATATTTCGATAAAACCAGACAATCTGACTGACATCAAAATCAGAGAACACAAATTTCCAGAAAGATTATCTGAGTCTATAATAGGCTCTATAAGTTAGTATATCAAACTGTGATCTTAGGAGAATGCAAACTCTAGAGCCATTCTAGAATGAACTCTTCAAAAAAATAAATCACAACAGATCTCTCATTCGAATAAATCACTCAAGAACTCCATTTTGTATTCCTTAGCCAAAAACCACGGTTTAATATCAACATTAACCAACAGATCCTAAATATCCAATTAGTGCGACTAGAGACAAGTTTTCTTAGAATCTACAATAGACTACTGAGCATAACATTTCTCACTGTCACACTATAAAGGTCAAATCTTTATCAAGCTCACTTAGCTTTTGCTGCGCAAACAATTTGCATATTTTATGAACGATTCATAACGAAAGCTTAATCAGTTTAAAACTTGATCGTATTAAGCTATGAACAATCAAAATCTATGGTTCAATGGCAAGTTCCGTAATCGATATCAAATATCTCTCCCACTATAAATAATAGGATAATTTTTTTCGATAAGAAAACAACAGAATCATTAAGTATCGAATACTTTGTAAATGATTCTGATATCCTATTAAACTTATACGGAAGTTGTCTAAGGGTCTTTTCATCTTATTAATTATGTAGTTTCATTACAGTTTATCATTTTCACATTTGACTTCACAAAATCAAATCTTTTCTGCAATCTTCAACATCCAATATTAACAATCAAGTAACAAAATAATTTTACTACTCGGGATCGTAGAAAAAATATTCTATCAAATAGAATACAATATTCCATTAAATAGAATAAATGATAAACTTATCACTCGTACCTCCGAGATATAAGTAATTTCAACTATAACCATTATACAAAAGAAAGTTTCAAATCTCAAACTCTTCAACATTCGAATTTTCTACTATACATATCATATATATAACTATAGAAACGTATGGAACTTAAATTAAATAGACGAATTGTGTTACTGGAGCATAACCCTAAGAGTATTGAAAACCAATTCGGTAACACTCAATATCAACGAATCAAATCATATAAAATTCGATAACTCCCACTGACCAATTCCATCAGAATGGAATCACAGAAGATTAATATTGAGTAAGAATCATATTCATTAAACAACTTTAGAACTAATTGTCCTAAATTCATGCATTTGATCATATCAAACATCTTGAATAATTCAAAGACGCGCAATGAATTTCTAAGGATACAGTTTTCAACATTACAGATAAAATATCTTTGAAATATTCAAAATATTCTATCCGAGTTTCATTAGAAACATATTTACAGTTCTTGAACAATTCAAGATGTTCAACACGTTCTCTATTAGAAACACGTAACTAAGTTATGACAATTCATCAACTGAGTTACGAAGCCAAGAAAACTCTACAAGGCAATTTCTAATTCATTAAACTATATACTTCCAAAGCATTAGTTTAATAAATTGTGGTCCAATGATAATCATTGGTTAAATGAGATTTAATCACAACCTGAATACAATATTCATTAAATAGATAAGAATATGTGGTGTGATCTCATATCAGACCATCCTCTACTATACGGAACTAGCATCTAATGCTTTTATGATAAAATCTCATAAAACAACGTTCTAAGTTATTTATTCTACCGAATATTTTCTCAATGTTTATCTTTCATTAATGACACTACCAGTCACTTTAAAATATATAACAACTGTTATACAAAATAATTAACTATCCAATAGTCATAAGTTCTGATATCAAATATCAAAACAATCATTAAACATTATTTTAAATTAACTAGACGGGAGATCCGGTTCCAAAACCTACAGTTTTCGTATTACGAGAAATGATATTCTCTATACACCACTATCATTTCTTAAGCTTTATATTTACGTTCATTATTCACAATGATTGTAAGTAATTGATTAGCAAACTGTGTCAGACATGTGACTTCTAAAAGTCACTAAAGCTAATAAATGTCTTTAAAAGATAAATAAATACGAAAGGTATTTTCTTAATGCCAATCAAGAATTTCGAGACATGAACTATTCAAGTCAATTCTTGCTGCATAAGAAACAATTCTAACTAGTCTATTATATCCAAAACCATATATCTATTTAGATTACCTAATCGTGACTTAGAAACTAAGTCACAAACCATCTTGATTTTCAAGAAAATCGGAACAAGAGTTCCTAATGGTTTTAACTAATCTAACAATATATAAGTCTACTGTCTTTCTAGAACCTATTATAGAACTACACAACCATAAGTAAAGTCATAAAATCCATATATTCTAGTAATATACAAAGCAGTGGATTAGAAACACAATTTTATAAGCAATATAGAATAAAAGAAAAACGAAAGCAGTAAATTCCATAAAATATTACACACTGCTTAAGTTATGGATTTTAAACTCAGCAATGTCTCCTACTACTTTACGTAATACCGTAATCCCCAACGGACAATGGGAATTCAATAATTAAATTGAATTCCATAATAAAGTAGGATCCCATGAATATATTTCGATTCATAACTTTGGCACGATCTCGCCTACGTATATTCATCAGGTAGACAACTCTTTGTCAATCACTCACCAGTGACTCCTGGTTTTGGTCCTGACCGTTTCTCGCTGTGACAGCTTTGCACGTTCACAGGGAGGCGTATCAAGGCTACACTTGCCAATGAAAAACTCAAGCTACCGATGTAGACCTGACAGCTTTGGCACGTTCGGGATTTCCACTTTTACTTGAATTTGTCTAGTATCAATATACAACCGGTATGGATAAAATTCAATCAACTACACCATCACTGTTTTGGCACGATCTCGGATGCAGCCATAGAAAGTTACCCATAAACCGTATTGACAAGAGGGATCAAGCAACATGTATCCAATACACGTTATTTTAAAGCCATATTTAAAAGCGGGGATTTTCCTATGGAAGTTTTCCTCTACATCCAATGCAGAATTTTAATTTAAATCATTTTCTAAATATTTTAATTCTACCTTAGAACATATAACTCAATTTAATAATTAAATTTCCATTACATATTTGTTAGCGTAGAACCGAACAGTTAAGAAATATTTTAGATTCCTAGCATATGCGAACATTAAAATTGGATTATATATCAAATATCAAGCATGAATAATGTAATGGATGAAACATCAGACTCGCTCTGATACCATTTTTATTGGGGTTTTGGGCGATGGGGCGTAGCGGAAGCGCGGGTCAGGCGAAATCGTATTTTAAAACATTTTCAAAATACCAAATAAATTATTTAATATCAAATATGAATAATTTATTCATATTTCACATAAAATTATTTATTCAATATCAAATATTGACATAAACGTAGTTGAAATTTCATGAAATTTTTTACGAAAAACCGATTTTCCACAAAGTGACCAAATCGATTTTTTGACGGAACCAACCACCGACACTTATGGAACTGTCCAAGTCAGTTCCAATAGTTTCGAGGCAGTTCATGGGCTGCTCGAACAATGCCGATTTCACTGTTTGGACAGCCGTCACCCGGTTGACTCAAAATCCACCCCGATAACGCCGTTTTTGGCCATTTTCGCTTATTTCAACTCGAAAACACTTTCCAGAAATTGTTCAAACTCCCAAAACACATCCATTACATTCATAACACATCAATTTCATCACAAAATCAGAATCAAATCTAGACCTTAAACATAAATCGAATTTGCCCAAATACATGCTTTAAATCTAATTTTTCCAAGATTAATCTAATTAATCAAACACCAATCAAAGTCACCAAATATGAATAACCCAAGGATAATTCTAGGTACTATAAGAGTGGTCACAACATTCTAGAATAGCAACTCTTCAACACTTGATAAATTTGGGAACTAATTACACTAATTACTTCCAAATCTACTTTACACATGCCATTTAACTTCTAAGTAGTTACTCTAAACCCCATCGGGTCACCCGGGCCAAGACCGCATGGGTGCTGTTGGGCAGTTGTTGAATCCCTAGGGTCGGATCGGTGCATCGCGCAGTGGAAGTGGGTCTAACCCAAGGATATTATGGATATGTATATTTTAAAATATTTTAATGAAAACTAGAATTCGATACGAGTTCATAGGAAAAAAAAGAGACCAAATCGGAGTCCGGAAACTCCAAAACGGAGAAAATGAAGTTTTAATATTCATCAGCCATCGAAGTCGCTACGTGGAGTTTTGGGAGTTGAAATGCTCCAAAGTGCTGAACGTCTCGGCATCGCGACGCGGAAGAGTGGGAGGTGACGACGTTCCTAGGTCTGATGCTTAGTGTTGCAAAGTTGGGAGGTTAGTGTCACGATGCTCCCCTGGGCAGTGAGCATTTTTCAACTTCAAACCAATCCTAAACACTTCTAATTTTCTCATATCATTTCAATACATCTTAAAACCAATTTTAACATCAAAATCAACCACAAAACATGTTATACAACTAACATATATGTATTCTAAATACATATATGCATTTATTTGAATCAAAACACAAAGCAATTTAGAATCCCACTATGAAATGTCTCATGAACAATTCTAGTTCATCCAAAGGTGGTCAAGTGATTCTAGAATGGTAGCCATAGCTATAAGCTTTAATCCAGAGTTCCAAACTCTTATTAATTGTTCCATGTCCAACATGATTATCTTTGACATAATTAACAAGAATATTGTGTTTATACTTCTCAAGCATCATGACACAATTTATTAGCCTTAGTTCAACTTTAAGCTATGTAATCATACATCCAATACATAATTCATCAATATATGTCTCACTAATGAAGTCTCACTAATGAATAACTTATCTTAGGAGAAGATCAGACATTACATAATAAGCTTGATACAAAGATTCAATCTTCTTCTCTTTATTAAAATGGTTGGAGAACTACCAAGGTTTGCAAGCTTGACTCCAAGATCAAATCTTGATTCCAATGCTAGCAAGCTTCACTGCAAGATCCAATCTTGAATTCTCCTATATGAAATATTGTAGAGATCTCATAAAGCTTCGCTAAACACTAATCTAACTTAGGTTAATTTCTCCAAGAATTGCTTGTATTTAGTTTTCTCAAGTTTGATTAAAACATTTGCTCAAGCTTGTTATTTATAGCATAACTTATGTAATTTTTAATTAATAAAAGCTCTAATCAACTTTTATGTGGGCTTAATCTAATTTGTCCAAATATGTATAATTAAGTATGACTAATCACCCTTGTCTACCACTTTGATTTAATATAATTAAATCAAGACAAAGATTAATTAATGGATTAGTTACATGTTTTCTACTTTGATTTAATCCAATTAAATCAAGCCAAAAGCACTTATAATTACATACTTACAATTACCATAATATCCTCACTTTGATTTAATCTAATTAAATCAAGATAAAATTTAATTAGTGGATTAGTTACATGTCTTCCACTTTGATTTAATCCAATTAAATCAAGCAAAAAATAATTACATACTTACATTACCATAATGTCATCAAATGGTAGAGATAATTATAAAATTTCAACCAAGCCATTGTGTAAATATTGAATTAATCCAATTAGGTCAAATTAAATAATCAATGTTATCCAATAACACTTGATTATCTTAATTGATAATTATAATATCGAATATTATCTTTTATCAAAATAATTGGCTACCCAAGTGTTCAACGAGTACACTTTATATTGTGGGACTCTCTAAGTCCAGACACGTTCGTCATATAAGCCTAGCTAATATGTACGCAATTCAGCCACCTCCAAATTCATGAAAAACACGAACGACCTTTTCTGAACTATACAAGTCGAAATCATCACATATGTTTATCAATCCCACTGTCATAGGCTATTGAATTGTGCTTAGGAAACATAGAATACATCGTCAAGTTTCCGAGGCGCACATCTCATGTCGACATGTCCACGATTCTTTATAAATGATGTGATCTATCCTAAGTGATCGTCTTTGCCCAAAGTATTAAGAATCGTGACTTACTCACATGGATACCTAAACCCCTTATAATACATATACGAGCCAACATATCCTATCTTGATATGCACTTGATTAACGAGTGCATCGGTCCACAACCAACGAACATCTAGAGGCTAGACCATGAAAGGTTTCTGACATACTTGGCATCAAAGTGTGGAGAATCTCACACAAAATCAATGCTATCATATGGTAAAAGGATTACATATGCTACTCGACTCGAGGAGATTCATACTGACGGTGGTGTGTACTTCCAACTATTAGGAATCACTTGTGAGTAATTCGATATTTGGTCCAATCAATACCCACACGTCTATACGAGCTTCCAAAGCTCATGGTACATCGGGTAAAAACTATTGGAACTCCAATTCCAATATACGACATGTGCTAGTTTTCTAGATTATAGGAATTCGACCGTATTCCAAAACTAACGATTATGAATATATACACTTTAAGAATTAGTTTATAATAGTAATATTATCCCAATTTTGGACCACCTAGTGTCCAGTATTACTACAAGACTATTTTAAAGTTGATGTCATTCTTAGCATATTTATACATCTATCTAATATGCATAATGACATTACCATTAATAATGTTTGAAATGAAAATGTAGTTATTTTATTAATAAATAATAAAATGTACAATACATTATTCGGATTGGCGCTCCAAGCACCAATTCCAACAGGCGCAAATAGAATTCAAAGCATATTACGCTGTAATGCAACATGCGCTGGTCGTAAAGTTTTTAATTTTCCTTATGCATTTTCAAACACCCAAAAATAATTTTAGCATCAAAATCAACATCAATATATGTTATATAACAAACATACAAGTATTCTAAATAAATATATGTATTAGTTTGAATCAAAACATAAACCAAATTAGAATCCCATAATGAAGTGACTCATGAATGATTCTAGGTCACTCAAAGGTGGAAAAGTGATTATAGAATGGTAGTCATAGCTCCAAGCTTTCATTTAGAGTTCCAAACTCTAAAATTATTTTTATGTCAACATGAATATTTTTTTACCCAATTATAAGCATATTATGTTTATGCTTCCAAAGCATCCATACACAATTCATTTATTTGTCATTATAAAATAATAATTTGAGTAAAAAGAAAGTTAATTGATTTAAGTGATTGACAATTTTTAAATTGGGATACAATAATAAATTTAAAATGATGGGGCTAAGAAATTCACTCAAATGTTTCAAATATAGAGAAATCTTTTTTTTTTTTATAATATATAATTTGTCATTATTATCCTGTTAATTTATTTTATGAATTAGTTATACTAAAACATATAAAACCATCCATAAAGATGGTGAGAACGTTATCTATAACAAGTCCAGTTAGGTACTCAATTGTGCCAAATAAATAAAACCAGCTATAAAGACGATAACAAAGTTCGTCAATAATTAATTCAGATTTAAATTACTATTCAGATTACAATTTATATATTATAATATAAATAATATTAATCTATATTCTCACATTAAGAGCTGCACCTTTTACCTCAATAGAATGAAATTAGCTACTTATGATTTGAATAAAAACACATATAATTTTATCACTGAAAGAAAAAGAAATTAAAATAAAGCTTGAAAAATAAAACACATAAGACGTTACCTCCCAAATTCTATTAGATAAATTTAAAAGAAAACATGAAGAAATGAGGTGCGGATCACCTTTACTTATAGCAAGAGGTGCCCATCACCTTATTATTTAATTATTTATTATTTTATACATATATTTTTTTAAGTCATAAAACTTTCAAAAGTTGTATGACTTTTGCATGCAAATGTAAAACGACAATCACATTTCGATGGGTTGTCATTTTACAATTTTATATATATATATATAATATATATATATATATATATATATATATATATTCTTAATTTTCTTAATAATTAAAAAATTATATGTAGCACACGTTGGATTCTTCATCAACTTCTACCTTGAAAACCTCATAATTAGAAAATCTTATAAAGATAATAGTTTTAGATATTTGAGTGTTTGTTCATTTGGAACTAAAAATCGCCTAAATCCAATATCGGAGTAAAAAGTTATGATCAAAATATAAAAAATGTGCAACATTGAAATTTCCGAAATCGTACATTGTTAGAACGCCTTTTTAAGTTTTTGGTCTTCAAAATCCAAATATCTCCTCCATTTTTCTATTTATGCATCTAAATTATTATTTCACCTATATAAGATATAAAAATCACAATAAAATATATAAATTATAAATTTAATTATTCTTTCACAAATGTGGTACATTAATGAGATTAATGAAACTATGAGTGTAAAATGATTACTTTTTCTTTAATAAATGTATTTTTTTCCAGTGTTCATCACACACATCAACCACCTTATTACTAGTCCTTAGTAATTTAAGTAGAAACTAAAATGACAAATTCTTATCCAAATTAATAATTATTTTATTTCTTTCTAAATTATCAAATAAGCAAATTCTCATGTAATTTTTACCATTTTCCATACACACATAAGACAAAGTATCAATCAATTCATTGTGCCTACAATATTCACAACTCTTATTGAAAAGAGAATAATATTTTTGTCCTAAACTTTTATCAGAATTCACACATTTTTGCGATGGTAATTTATTTATATACAAAAAAAAAATTAAAAATATTTTTTAACCCTTATAACGAGTGACTCTCAAACCAGTTGGATTTAGGACGCTAGGTGTTAAGACACCCTTACAGACTTAATTGCTCGGATCCCATATGTCAAAAAAAATATTTAATTCCCTTAAGCTTTCTTTTTGACACATGTAACGAGATTTAAGGCAGTGACTCCCAGGCCAGTTAGCCTTAGGATACTAAGTGTTAAACTATAGAGTTAATTGCTCGAGTTAGAAAGGCTACGAAATCGATCTTATTCATTTTTTTACAAAATCAAGCACTATCGTTTTACGCAAACAATCACTGCTTGTTAAGGTAAGATGTCTGATTACTAAATAAAACCTTGGTTAGTTTTTTTTAAAAAAAAAATTTAAAACATAGATTCCACCACCTTTAGTTGTTATCTCCAACAAACTAGAGAACTGAATATTACAAAATTTTCACTTACAACTCATGATCATATGTTACCATGCATGTTGATAATACCTGTCAAATGAGAATATGAAGAATAAATTTAATCAATATTATGAAGAATTCACAAATTTAAATGATTCAAAAAGAAAAACAAAAATAACTTGTTTCGAATTATATTGAGATGCATCTCATGAGCGAAAAATTCTTACACTTCAATCTCTGAATAATAATTCCACTTGTTTAGTCAAAACTTTATTGTTGGTTTGTGTGCGATAGTTTTTTTTTGAATAAAAGTACAAAACAAAATCAACACAAAATAAATTTTTTTACACACAAAACAAAAACAATATATATATATATATTTTTAAAAAAAACAACACCATAAAAATAAAAATATTCTTTTTTTTTTTTTACAAAAAGGAAACACAAAAACGAAAACTAAGAAGAAGTATCTCCTCTCCCTAATCAAATTGAGACATTGTCCCTAATGTCTGCATAAAAAGAAGTAGAGTTTAGAAGACATCACCCGGTTAGTGTGGAAAAGACAATTAAATAAACAATATTACTATTTAACCCCTAAAAATAAAGTTACAGATTAATATTTTGAGTTCACTCTATGCTTCTTGCCACGATCGTTATCTGACCAGTCTAACTTCGAAAGAATTGGGTCGATTTTTGGTTTATAAGCTAACAGTTGGTCGATTAATTCAGCAGTTTTTACTGCAGTAAGAGCAATGCCTTTTGCCGATTTTGAAACGAACCCGAGTCTTTTAGCATCCTTCAGAAATACTGAAAGAAAATAAAAAAAAAGTCTACATTAACTAGTCCAATGAGTTTTCGATGAATGTTCAAATTTTCCCATGACGCAACTGTGAAAATTTCTTCCAATGTTCCCAGCCTACCTGGTAAAGCAGTAAAAACGTCAGAATGATTAATCATTTCAGTAGGTCATTTAGACATATCTGAGAAATATATTATTCTCCATTTGATTTTCCAATAAAATTTAAGTCTGCCAAAGTTTTTGGAATGATTCCTAAAACTTGATGGCCTCATTCTTGTACAACCTTTGAAACACATCCCATCAATCCAAGATTGCCACCGCCATATACTAAGTGCATGTTTCTTTCCGCCATAACTCTACCCATTTCTTTTGCAGTCTCAACAAATTATCCATAAAATACAAGATATGAGTGAATCGTCGTTTAGAAATTTTCTCCATTTTTGCTCAATCTTATTTTGATGTGTTGAAAAGAGAAATGACGAACTATAATTATGAATCCTAAAAAAAGGTGAGTAATAAAAGCATTAGTACCTCCAAAATGATAATTATCAGATGAACAATAAAATAGATTGAGAAAGTCAAAAAGTTTAGATATTGTCGTTAAAATTAAAGTAAATAAAATCAAAACAGTAAATTAAATTAAATCAAAATAATAATTTAAAATAAAGGAAATCAAGGTAATAAATTGAAATAATATGTACTGGTAGTTGTGATTGTGTCTCACAATTTCCTCTAGTCTTACGTCCAATAACGGTTTGAACGCACTCCATGGTCGAGGATATGCTTCTCATCTAATTTTCTTACAAATTGGCAAGCATAGTCTTTTAAATTCAGATTCCCGAGATTGTATTGTTGTCTTTCTTTTTGAAATTGTGTATGCAAATTGTGAATCACTCGATGAACATGTCCACTAGGATGCGTCTCAAGAGTCAGTGATATATCATCTAAAGACTCTTTACTCAAGCCATCTTTAATGAATTGAATTTTATCTTCGCGATTATGAAACACTATTCTTAAAGAATTACAATGAGTGTTGCACGTCCAGCATGCACATTTATAACAAACACCTAATTGTTCAGCTCTTCGTTTCTCAGCATAAGTGATTTTCCTTAAACGAGGCTTGTAAGAAATGAATGAGTCAGATAACTCACCTGCCAAGCGAACCCTTAATTCAATTACCCAACGAATATCATTAGGAATACCATTGATGATAAGAATCCTCATTCTTTTGGTGCATGTTTTGTAAATTTTCATCAAAATATTTTGGGGGAGAGAAGGAAAATAATTGTGGAGTTTTACGAGAGTTTCTTCCATGCCTTGATTCCATGGTGTCAGTAATTTAAGGAAACTGAAGAACCGATTTAGAGTCATGAAGTACTATTATTCGCTGTTTAACTATGGTGCAAGACTATGACAAAAAGAAAAAATAATGCAAAACTCAGAGTCATAGAGTACTATTATTCGCTGTTTAAATACTTATATCATGATTTAGGTTTGGAGATCTGAAACTTCAGAATCCAAAAAACAGAGCTTTTGCCTAAATATTTCAGAAGAATTATGCTGGGCATATCTTGGAGTGCCACTTAAATCTATTGAATAAGATTCATGTTGGTGGTTATTTACCTAATAGAGTTACCAATTTTATTCTTCAATATCTAAGCAACATGTGTGTTCTATAGTTCAAGTATTTATCATGTATTTTGTCTGTTTTATGCTTTTTAATTCATTCTTTCTTGGAAACAGTATTTATCTGTGAATTGTGCTATTTTTATAAGAATCTCCAGTAACTCAAGTATTTACATTGATCAAAATGACTCACTTGTTTAGCTGCATTTCAAGGATATAAAAAGCCTATAATTAAGTGATGAACTGAGCATTGTGATGAATGATGACTGACATTGTGATGAATGATGGGCAATCTTTAAGTTAGAAGATCTGAACATGCTTCCTCTGCATGGACTATTGCTTGTAATTTTATTGGATTTTATTTTCTGAATGCCGAACTTTTGTGTAGGAGTCAAAATAAAGGCGTCTTTCTTCGTTATGTACTGGCCTGCTGACATCTTGCTGACTTTCTCAAAATAATTTTTTGATATATCCACGAATTTATGATTAACATTTTGGCGGTGTTTAAAAAAGCGCCTGAGGCGGCCACCTCGAGTCGCCGCGTCGCCTCCTCACTCCAAGGTTTTTCTTAAATTTAAATTCTTTACTTCGAAAACGTCATTGTTTCGATTTCAATATAAACAAAAGAAAAAAAATCAACACGTTTTTGCCTTTTTATCTCTGTCTCGTTGCTGTTTCTCTGTAATCTCATCGCCTCTCTTCTCCCGTTCCCTGCAATCTCGTCGCTTCTCTCGTTCTCTACAATTTTGGCCGCCTCAGGTATTAGGGTTTTCTAGTTTAAGTGTTTTGAGTTTGAGGAGCAATGTTTGTTGGTTTATTGCGGGTATTATGGTTTTTTGTTTTAAGCTTTTCTGGTTTCTTACGGGTATAAGGACTGATGTCATGCTTTAGTTTGTTTACTACTGATATCATGTTTTCTGGTTAGTTTGTTTTAAGCTTTTCTGGTTTCTTGCTGCTTTAAAAAGTTTTATGGATTATATCAAGTTGTTATTTTCTAACAAAATATTTACTAATATCATGAATTTTCTGGATTATAACACTAAAACAATGAATTTTCTGGGTTATTTGTAATTTTTTCTGGATTATAACACTAAAATAGTGAATTTTCTGGATTATATCTATCGAGACGCCCGCCTCGAGGAGGTCCGCCTCTCGCCTCAGTAGCCGGCCGTCTCGAGGCGCTGCCACATATTTTCAAACATTGATTACTATATAATTATAATTACCAAAATATCCTCCAATAGTAGAGATATTTATGAAATTACAACAAAGTTTTGTGTGATTTTGGATTAATCCAATTAATCTAATGGGTCAAGTAAATAATTAATGATATCCAACAATATTTAATTACTTTGATTGATAATTATAATATCAAATATTATTTATTATCAAACATTATCGGCTACACAAGTGCTTAACGAGTACATTTAATATTATGAGACTCTCTAAGTCGAGACACGTTCGTCATATAAGCCAAGCTTATATGTACAAAATTCGGCCACCTCCGAATTAGAAATACCTTGTTTACGTATCATTAGGAAATGCATTAACATAAATACGGCAGTAAGAAGAGGTAATACAAAAGTGTGTAAACTATAAAAACGAGTTAAAGTGGAATGTCCCACACTAGCACTTCCGCGTAATAACTCTACCAAAGGAGATCCTATTATCGGAATTACTTCTGGCACGCCTGTTTCATGATGAACACGAATGACCTTTATGAACTATACAAGTCGAGGTCATCATATCTGTTTAACAATCCCTCCATCGTAGGCTATCCAAGTTGTGCTTAGGAAATATAGATTACACCGTTAAGTTTCCAAGGCGCACATCTTATATTGTTGACTTGTCCGCAATTCTTTACAACTAATCAGACCATCATTTCTGATATATACGATCAACTATAGTTGATCGGCTTTGGCTAAAGTCTTAAGAATCATGACTTACTCATATGGATACCTAAGCTCCTATGGTACACATACAAGCCGGTAGATCTTATCTTGATCCGTACGTGATTAACAGGTATATTGGTCCACATCCAACGAACATCTAGCGGCTAGACCATGAAAGGTCTCTAACATATATGACATCAAAGTGTAGAGGATTACATACAAAATCATTGATATCCTATAGTCAAATGATCACATATACTACTCGACTTTAGGACATTCCTATTGATGATGGTGTGTACTTCCAACTATTAGGAATCATCTGCGAGTCATTCAGTATCAGCTCCAATGAATATCCACATGTCTATAGAAGCTTCCATTGCTCATGGTACATTGGGTTAGATTATTATGACTCCAATTTCAATATACGACATATTCTAGTCTTATAGATTATAAGAATTCGATGGTATTCCAAAACAAACTACTAGAAATATTTACTTTAAGAATAGTTTATAATAATAACGTTATTTCAATATCATACCACTAAGGATGACAAGATCCGGACCTGAGTCCGTACGGACCCGGATCCGGATCCGCACGCTCTTCAGGTGACCCGAGTCCGAATGTGGACCCAAGTATACCTAGAATGGGCCCGGGATCCGCAAATCCTCCACTATTTTTCTTTTTCTTTTTTTAAGCTCCACTATTCAATACTATGTATTAATAATATCACAATAAGTTTGAATACATATTAGAAATGTGATAAGTTTAAATTAGAAATTACAAAACACATAAAAATACTTAAGTTTGAACTTCAAAATTTTGATTAATTTTGACTTTAATTTATTTTTTTTATTTTTTATTTAACCGGGTCCCGGGTACCCGGGTCCGGAACCACCCGGACCCGCATCCAGACCTGGTTAAATGCAGGTCTTCATATTAAAGACCTAGATCCGTAAAAGTTTTTTACGGATCCGGGTCCATGCGAACCCGAGCCGGGTCCGGGTCTTCTTGCCATGCCTACATACCACATAGTGTCTAGTATTACTATATAACTATTCTAAGGTCGATGTCATTCTCAATATATTTATATATCAAATTAATATGCATAATGACATTACCATTAATAAGGTTGAATGAAAATGTAATTATAATAATAAATAATGTACAATATATTATTCGGATTGGTGTTTCAAGTACCAACTCCAACAGACTCATCATTGGGCTGTACGTAAAAATACAGAGTCTACACTACCTATTCATATACAGTTTCATCTTAATGAAAGCCTCTTAAGTATTTACATTGATGTGTCCCACAATCTTCTCATTAAGGAACATATTATTCCATTCCCTATAAATATACACCTTTATTTATAAAATTTATCATAATTTTCTAAATAAAAGAGTGTATTTATAGGGAATGAAATGATATATTCCTTAATAAGAAATGACGTAACCTTTTAGATTGAAAAGGTCCATTGGAGGGTTATAATCATCCAATGATTGCATACATAAACATAGATGTACCTTTCCAAATGCAATCCTTCATGTCTATAAAAATGGGGTCCTTAGGTTCTCATTTATTATTCATTCAATAGTTCTATTTAGCTATTAGATAAACTTAGAAAGTTTAAGTCTAGAGTTTTGATAGAGTTTTCACCGTTTTTCCTAGTTCAAGATCTTGATCAAAATGAGTGTCCTTTAATCAATAAGAAGCAAAATATTTTAGGAGAACGTTAGCCAAGAGATCCACAAGAACACCGAGGCGAGATTAATAAGTTTTTAAGGACAAATTTTTTCTTGATTTGGTTTTTCAGTTTTCATCTTTTATAGTTTACAGGTTTTTTCTAAGTTTTTGGGTTTATATTTGATAATTGATTGCATGTTTGCTAGTTATTAATTTGATTAAATTAGGCATGTTAAAAATGATAAATAACATATTCCGTCAATAAACTTTTTGGGATATTAATAACATCCAAGTAGCAGTGTTTGTTGAAATCAAGTTGAGATTCAATTTAAAGGATAATGTAATTCAACAGCACACGAATTTGGTAGACTTGCCTCCTCATGATAAAGTTGTAGTTTCGAGAGCCAGAGTTCCCTCATTTTATATCTTATAATCTTTAATTTATGAATGAATTTCATATTTCAGAAGAAAAAAATATATGAATGTCACATCAAATTTTTGCAAGAGTTTCTACCATCTGCCACCAAACCTCCTTATCCGGGTTTAAACGGAAAAGGTAAAACATCCGGCTGTCCCAGGCTCTCATACGAAATGCAACCCTGGACTCGAACCCATGATCTGTCAATAAAATCTTAAACCTTTTGTACCAAACTATACCATTTAGGGATAATTTTTGGGTATTTGATATGTCTAGTTTTATAATTCTCATTAACGAAAAATTCGCAAGATGAATTTTGATAACACAACACTAGAAGTCTTCGACATGCATTAGCGAGACATTACAAATAGATGTCGAAGCACATTGGTGGTGAAGAGTAATGAATGTGAAGGCTAGCGCATACTGAAGAAAATCTTGTGTAATCTTAGCTTATGGATCTATTTGTAAAGTGAATTGTTTACTTAAGTCTCTAAGCTCATATGACATATGCACATTCATGTAGATGCATTAGGGTTATGTGAAAAATATTTTAAACCTTCAAATCCTACATTTTGGCATTGAGACCGGCATACCGGTCCCCTACACCTGCATACGGGTGGACCTGCTCTGTTTTGCAAGTTCTCTAGAATCGACATGAATCATACCGGTACCATACCGGTCAACCTCTATTCTGCATACTCTCAGAAAAGAGCAAGGACCATATCGGTCATCATATCGGTGTACACCTCTATTTTTCATGCTCTCAGAAATCAGCATGGATCATATCGGTCATCATACCGGTGTCTATATCGATGATTCAATTTATTTTACACAGTTGCGGAAATCAACAAGGACCATACCGGTCATCATATCGATGTCCATACCGATGTAATGTATTAATTCAAACAGATAGCCCTTGTGACCGGTATACCAGTGTCCATTTCATTATAAATAAGCCTCAAATTCGTTTTTGCCATAATAATAAACCTTCATACAATTTCTTACAAGATAAAAACAGAGAGTTTATTAAACATTTATCATCATACACTCTCATACATCAAGCTTACACACTTCACCTTCATATTATTAGTAGTGAGCTTAGAACACTTAGGTAAGCAGCTCACATCTTGAATCTTCTTTTCTTTGTGAGTGCCCAAGTGATATTGTAAAATCTTCATTATCAAACATTTGTGATTTGTAAGAGGTTTATGAGTGAACCTATTGAGAACACTCATTGTAAGAGGTTTGTGAGTCAACATAGTAAACAAAACTCATTGTAAGAGGTTTGGAGTGAATCTAGTGTGTAAAACTCTTGGTTGCGGGTGTGCCAAAGAAAACTCGCAGTAAGTTGTGGTTTCGACTGAGTGGAAATCTTCAAGCGCGGCTTGAGTGAGTGGACGTACACATTGTCGGCCGAACCACTATAAATCACTGATGTTATTTTCTCTATCCCTTAACTTTTAATTATCGCAAGTTTATTTTCTTATTTGCATATTAATTAGAAACTTGCTATTAGAGAATATTTTGTGATCGAGTAAATTGACCTAAGCCAAATTGGTAAATTTATTAGCTTAGTAATATAAAATTGGGAAGAATTATTATTTTCGCATTATTAGGTCATAATCCAATTCACCCATTCTCTTGGGTATATAGAGTTTATTTATTGTGTGCTTGTAGATAATTTCATCTCATATTTGTGATTCATGGGTACCGATATCAATATTATTGTCTTACTCTTATATAGTAAAAGATTTATATATTAACATCGAGATAGAACAAAAATGGAAAAAAAAAATCTCCAATCCATAATTTAAAAAAAAAAAAAAAAAAAAAACAATGCATGTTTTTCTTATTTTTAGATATGTATGATAATTTCTATTTTTAGAATCTCTCATTTTATTAAAACACCAGATATATTTTACAGGACTTCTAGACATTATAATGGGTCGTGAATTTAAAAAAGCTTTTGTGTGTGGCCCTTCCCCCTTGTTTGTCGGCCAACGGCAAACATGGAGCCCAACCGAACGTTTAGCATCCTACATTTTAAATAAAATACTAATCTCGCAATTGAAATATAGATTTTGTCCGTGCCTACGGAACGGTATTACAGAATTTACAAAGAGATTAAGATTCTGTTATTTAATTTATTTGTTAATTTTCAGATATATTCTATAATGAAATGATTTTATTCTTTAATTTATTTGGTAGTTTTCATTTTCCATTAATAAATGATTTTATTCTTTAATTTATTTGGTAGTTTTTATTTTCCATTTTTATAGAGATTATATAATGGAAAGATTCTTTATCAGCCTTATAATGAAATGATCCGAGCCGCCAATTAAGCCACATAAAGATAACATTTGGATACATTATATCTCTTAATCTTAACCATTGGTCGTCTTCTCTTTCCTTACACACCATTATGCCTTATAATATAGATTTTAACTTAATCTACTTTTTTTTTTAAAAGAAATTAATGCTGATAGCATATGTACTTCAATCTATAAACTAGGGGTGTTCACGGGTCGGGTCGGGTCGGGTTTTTTGAAATTTTGTTAGACCCGATCGGGTCGGGTCGGGGGAAAATCGGGTCGCGGGTCGGGTCGGGTGAGGCGGAACCCGATCGGGTTCGGGTCGGGTCGGGTCGCGGGTCATTTTAAAAAATAATAATTTTTTAAAAATGAATTAATTATTTTGAAATATTAATATTTGTTATTTTATGTCCCAAAAATATCATATATATAAAATTTTAATACAAAAAAACAATAAACAAATGAAATAATAGTAAAAATTTTAAAAATAATAATACATATTTTAGGAAAATAATAAAAAAAGTATATATTTTATAGATTTGGGTCGGGTCGGGTCAATCATAACAAACCCGTTGAGCAACCCGAAAAATTCGGGTCGGGTCGGGTCGGGTTAAAATTTCGCAAATTTTTTTATAAACCCGAGCGGATCGGGTCGGGTCGGGTCGGGTCGCGGGTTGACCCGACCCTATGAACACCCATACTATAAACTATAAAATTTATAACAAATTGAAAAATTTATGCATGTTTGGTGAATACCCACAACAGTCATATCCAGAGTATTAGTTTTAGTTTGTATTATTAAATTTGTTAAAAATATTTATCAAATCCTACCTATATCGGAGGATGGATTCCAACAAATTCATGTTTGGCTGTTGAATCCATTATTTCTAGGTGGAGCTATTTACGCTTTAAAAATTTATTTAGATACACTTATTTAAATTAAAATATTTATTACTATTAAAAATAAATTATAATAAATAAATATGTTGATGGTGTTTTCAGGCACTACGGCATTTAAGACAACACAACAAGGACAAAAGGGTAAATTTCTTTCCCTGGTTGACATCATGAAGAATACCGATCTCATTATGAAAGGACCGACCATTTTTTCAGTTGACCGAGTATTATAGAGGTCGGCAATGACATTCTCAGCATAAAAGGATCGCCATGGCCGACCTCATTCATACCGACCAGATAGCAAGGCGCGTTCAGGAAGGAAGAGCACCCTATTTCTTCGGATAATAAGACAAAATTATCCTACTATCACGGGAAAATTAATGAAATCAGTATCTTGATAGGACAAAAGGAGTAAAGGTAGTTTGAAATGAGGAAACCTTGTAAGAAAAGGAGATTGGCTCAACTAGGAAGCCTTGTAGGAGAAGGAGTCTAAATGCTGTTGTTATAAATAGGGGGGAGCATGTGTAAAAGGGCATCAAAAAACATCACAAAAGTGAGAAATTAGAGTCATAAAAGTTCCGATTTGTAAGAGCAAAGAGAGGCCTCGAGGCGTATTTGAGTAATAAAAAGAGGACCACCCTGTTCTTGTCCGTGGACGTAGGTCGGATCTCAAAGTCCACCGAACCACGTTAATCACCTTGTCTGATTGGCGTATTTCTTTGTTTTTCGCTAAGTTTGCTTTTGGTTTCCCCCGCATAACCAAACAAATTCACAGTTGAAGGAGGGTTCCCTCGGAGGTGATATTCCCGTATTACCCTGAGACCAAAATCCACCGTCAACAGTTGGCGCCGTCTGTGGGGAACTTTAACAAAAAGCAGTTCACGTGATAAGACAAATGGCGGAAGACGGAAATCCCCAATCAGGAGGTCCGGCAATGGACTGGATGAGAAAGATGGAGGATAGCATGAGGTCTATGATGGATCGACTAGAAAGAATGGAAGGAGCAAACAACGAGGAACCTGAAACCGGGGCCGGCCAGAAGAGGAAAGAGAGGGAAAAAGGAAAAAGGGTAGTAGATATAAGCGAAGACGAGGGACCCAGAAAGAGAGGCCCTATGGGATAAGATCTGAAGTGGTAGGAAGAGAGCCACGATCCGAAGACACATGGGAAGAGGAGGAACAATCACCCAACCCCTCCTCCGATAGTTTTTTTCAACTCCGAGAGGAGGAAGAGAATACAACGAAAACGTACAGGAGACCTCCGAGCTCAAGGAACGCCACGCCCGGAACGACAGGAGAACAGAAGGACACAGAAGGGCGACACGGGGGCACAGCCCGTGAAATAAAATCTTGGTTGAAAAAAAGATGACCAGATGGGAGAAGCCTCAAGATCGGCCCGGGAGACACCGAGGCGAGGAAGAGGGGTCTCCCCTTACAGAAGAAATAAAAACCCACAATTCCCGAAGAAAATTTAACATGTCGACCATGGCACCATACAAAGGCCACTCCGACCCAAATCCCACATTGAGAATTTTGTCCTCCTGATGGAAGTGCAGGGGGTAACGGGCGACGCCGTATGCAAAGTATTTCCCTTAACTTTAGGTGGACCTGCCATCCTATGGTATAGGAGTCTGGCCCCGGGGAGCATCCAGAGCTTCTCCCAGCTTAAGAAAACATTTATCCGACACTTCAAAGGAGCCTGCACCCCTAAAAGACAATTAGAACTAAGGCTCATAAAACAGGGAGATGACGAAACACTAAAAAACTTCATTGAGAGGTACCACAATACCGTGCTCGAGGTCGGAGGATACGAATCCCAAGAGGCCCTGGAAAGTCTGAAAGGAGCCCTAAGGGTCGGGAAACTCTGGACCCACCTGAGAATCCATGAGACACTAGACTACGCTACCGCACTGGAAATAGCCAGGAAGTACGTCCTGCTCGAAAGCGAAGAAAGGTATCCCGGAGGGGGACAACCACCAGAGAAAGGGTGATAAGGAGGGAAGACCACCGGCGATCAGAGAGAGAATTCCGGAAATTCAATCCAAGACCCAAAGAATTCAAGCCAATGGCACAGAAGGATCAAGGAAAGAGGCCCACAACTCAGGTAAACCACGTGGTTCGAGAGGAGGCATATATCCCTTTGAGCAAGCCACCAGGAGAAATCATCATGGAGATACGGGAGAAAGGCCTCTTAATAGAACCCGACCTCAGAAGGTTTCCCCCAGACAGGAAAAACAAAAAGTCCTACTGCCTACACCACACAACCTAAAAGGGCACACAACCGATAAGTGCAAGGATCTGCGGGAACAAATGGAGGACCTGGCCCGGAACGGGTACCTGAACAATTACATCGACCACGAAATCATGGCCGCCAGACAAAGGGCAAGGAATCGAGGGGTAAACGTCACGCAGGAGGAGCAACGCTGGCCGGGACTCTAACCGGTCAAGAAAGAATTACAGCCGAGCACGGGAACAGAGGTGCTGAAACAGAAAAATCCCAAACCCCCAAGGAAATCGGCCAACACTCATTATGTTCACCGATGAAGACGCTCAGGGGGTAAGTTTTTCCCCCACGATGACGCACTGATAATCAAGGCAACGATCGGCGGCGCAGAAGTGGACCGAATCCTGGTGGATCCGGGGAGCGCAGTAGACATAATCTCCAAAGAGACTTTGGAGGACCTATGGGTAGAATACACAGCCCTAACCAAAGACAGCACCCCCCTGTACGGATTCGGGGTTCGACGGTCATCCCCCTGGGAAAAATTCAGTTAGCAATGACGATCGGGGCTGCCCCCAAAACCCGAACGTTCATGATAAACTTCGCCGTAGTAGACTGCATGAGTAGTTTGTAGGGGTTTTTAGGGGGAATATCGGTAATGCAAATGCAGCGGAAGCGGTGGAAAATCAAATTTTCCGATTTCAAAAACTTTTTCTCGGATTAATTAAATAAACATATTTATTTAATTATCCAATAATCAAATCATGAATAAAATTCAATAAATCATATTTAAGTGAATTTACCGAATTGCCCTTACACTTGGTATTTTGTCCATTTTAGTCCGAAATTGATCTAATCAATTTTGAATGATTCTAAATCATTTCTAAGATGAACTTAGCATGTTCAAAACATCAAAATACCAAGGCAACACAAAATCCCAAAATTCAAGTCCTTGGCCGAATGCACCATTAGGTGGGCAATTTGTGCATTTTGTCATTTCATGCATCAAACAAAAACATCAAGATGTAATCCAATGAACATGAAACTTTATATGCATCATATACACATCCAAATGCACAACATATATGAAAAGCCCCAAATTTGGAATTGGTTATGAACCCTAATTTTTCAATTTCATCAAATTGGACAAATTAGACCAAATTGGTTAAATCCAACACTTCAATCATCTTTCTTCCATCCAATCAAAGTCTCAACACAATGAAACAACTCAAGATCAAATCTAGGTCATCTAAGAGTGGTTCAACAACTCTAGATTAGCAACAAGGTTTCCAAAACCATAAAAGAACACTTATTACTACAATAGCCATAAGCTTCCTTCATCACACATGCTCTACACTTTCTCCAAAACTTCCATCATCAAAAACACAAAGAATAAGAAAGAAATAATCTAAGAACATCATATGTTAAAGCCTAGATCCTAAGGAACATTTTCCTTTCTAATAGCAAGTTGGAAAAACTTACTAAAATCCAAGCTTTCTTTGATTTCTTCTTTCTTTCTCACAAGCTTCTTTTGCTTCCATTAATGGAGTTTTCTTTAAAGTGTATTAGGTTATCAAATGAAATGAAATGAAAACAATTTATACTTGTGCCAAGACAAGCCTTGGCCGAAATTCATTAAGCCAAATTCAAGAAATTGTAATTTCAATTTCATTTCACTTATTACTTTATCAACTTGCATAAATATCTCAATACAACTTTATTAGATATTTATTTAAGTCAACAAATGCAACTAAGATAAATATAACTCTTATATTTAAGTGTCATGGCCGAAATTAATAAGAAATAAAGGAAAAAGATATTTTCATTTTCAAACAATTTTGAATAAATATCTTAGGAAGTCAAAATCAATTTGACAACCTTTTCCTTTAATGTAAAGTCAAACTTTTACACTTATAATCATTTCCTAACTTTATCATTTGGTGATATATTTATATTTTAATTATATTAATTATTTAACAATTAAATAATTAAATAATTAATTAAATACAAATATATCAAATATATGTATTATATTTACTTTAAATATCTCAAATACATATATTGATGATATATGTCAAATACCTTCTATTTGACTATATATTAATGTGTATTTAATAATATCATATATTAAATACAAATACACATTAATTAGGAAATGACGGTTCGGCCCGTTCGCATGTATTTTTCGTTTAACGATTAAACGATTTATAAATAATCATCATTATTCATAAATGTTGCTCTAGTGCTCTACGAGTTTGTTTCATTATTGAGACTCTCTAGATTCAGGTATATCCGTCACGAAAAACATTTCGTGTCCATAATCTATCCACCCGTAGATTATGACGATCACGGATATTCTCGCAGAATCATACAGGTCGAGGTCATTGCATACGTATAATCTCTCCGTCACAGGTATCCGGATAATCCCAGAGATATAGATGTAAACGTCAAATCTCTATAGGTATTATCCCGTCGACGTATTCATTAGCAATCTTTAAATAACATTCGGAACTTACTTCCGAAGTATACTGTGGCCACAGATTTAACAGACTGCTAATTATATATGGACTACCTATGCTCTGTACACAGAACTGACGGATCCTATCTTGACACACACAGGATATCCTGAGGATCAGTCCACACCCAACGAACAGGCGGAGGTCTGATCTAAATAGATCGGTGACGTGACTGCCATCTAAGTGTGGAGGATATCTCATACATCCACAGTGGTTTCTCAAGAGTCGAAGGACCACTATGCTACTCAACCAGAGAAGATTCTTATTGACGTTGGCGTACCATCCATTAAGAATCTTCGTGAGCCGTTCAGTGTTTATCTATTATAAACACCTACACGTCTATACGAGTCTCCGCAGACTCATGGTTCATTAGGATAAACCATCGGACCGAGTCCCGATATACGACATGTACTGGTCTCAACAGATTTGACTAACCGACCCGTGTTAGTGAATCTTGACCAGGAACTTTATTTGATAATACATTTAGCAGTGACACTTCCCAATGTCAATTACAAACTAACTTTGTAACTGTGTACTGCATTATATATTATCGGGCCTTTGTCTAATATATACATATCACTAAACCACATTTAGTTTCAATCTAATAGTAATTAGATCGAATATGTATATAAGAACAAGAGGTGCAACCATAATAAGTAATATTATGGAATAAGGGGATGTTCGTATTCATGAATCAGACATAAATAACGGTCCGGATTGGCGCTCTGAGCGCCAACCCCAACACAGTTATCAAGTCATTGTCGGCCGCCCCTTCATGATGAAAACCAGGGCCGTAATGTCCTGTCATTACTTGAAATTAAAGTTCCCCACACGGGAAGGGATCAGAATCGTATGCGGAAGCCAGAAGAAAGCCCGCAGCTGTTTTGCCACTTTCTCGCGAGAACCCTCTGCGTAGAAAAGGCACCAAGAAGAGACAGAGAGACGAGGATGATGAGAATACAAGGAAAGACCCTGCTCCTCGGCCCGATAAAACTGCACGGCTCGGATCAGCCGAAGAGTTGGAAGAGTAAAACTGTTCGGGCCAGAGAAGAACATAAAAATAGGAGGAAGTCTAGACAAGGCCCTAAGAAAAGACTTGTTGGAATGTCTACAGGAGTATCCCGACGTTTTTGCATGGGGACACAATGACATGCCCGGGATCGACCATAAATTCATAAGCCATCGCTTGGCAGTAAACCATTACATAAGCCAGTAAAACAGAAGAGGAGAATATTCAACCAGGAGCGGTGCGGAGCAATAGCAACCGAGGTGGAAAAATTGCTGAAAGCCGGTTTCATCCGAGAAGTAAAATACCCAGAATGGGTGTCCAACATGGTACTGGTGAAAAAGTCTAACGGAAAGTGGAGAATGTGCGTAGATTTCACCGACCTCAACAAAGCATGTCCAAAAGACAGCTTTCCCCTCCCGAATATAGACCAACTGGTAGATACAACAGCCTGCCAAGGGCTGCTAAGCTTCATGGACGCCTTCTCAGGATACAATCAAGTCAGGATGCACCCTGCGGATGAGGAGAAGACCACCTTTATTACTGACCAAGGGCTATACTGCTATAAAGTAATGCCTTTCGGATTGAAAAATACAGGGGCGACTTTCCAGAGACTGGTGAACAAAGTCTTCAAACCGCTCATCGGCACGACCATGCTGGTATATGTCGACGACATGATAACAATGTCCGAGGAACCAAGAGACCATGTGGCCGACCTGAAGAAACTTTCGAACTCCTGAGGAAACACAGTTTAAAAGCTCAATCCAGAGAAGTGTGCATTCGGGGTAGCCTCGGGAAGTTCCTGGGCTACATGGTAAGTTCACGAGGCATTGAAGCAAACCCGCAAAAGATACAGGCCGTGCTAGACCTGAAGTCTCCCCGGACAGTTAAGGAAGTGCAAAGCCTTACAGGAAGAATCGCCGCACTCAACCGGTTCATCTCACGAGCAACCGACAAGTGCCATCATTTCTTCAAAGTCATCAAGAAAGCTCAAAAAGGGGTCGACTGGACACCCGAGTGCGAAGAAGCCTTCCAGCACCTAAAACAATACCTGGCACAGCCCCCTCTCCTAGCCAAACCCCTCCCAGGGGAGACACTGTATCTATACCTGGCCGTCTCGAAGCACGCAGTAAGCTCGGCACTGGTACAAGAGACCGACCACATCCAAAACCAGTTTACTACGTCAGTAAAGCCCTGCTGGACGCAGAAACTCGATACCCCACACACGAACTCATCGCCCTATCCCTGGTCACCACAGCTCGGAAGTTACGACCCTACTTTCAAAGCCATCCGATCAAAGTATACACGGATTTCCCCTGAGACAAATCTTGCAGAAACCAGAGGCCTCAGGGAGGCTGATGAAGTGGTCAGTGGAAATAAGCGAGCACGACATCTCCTCCCACCCCAAGAACAGCAATAAAAGGGCAGGCCCTAGCAGACTTCATAGCAGAGCTCACAGAACCGCAGGTCTTAGCCGTAGAAGAAGACAGGTGGGAAATGTCTGTAGACGGGACCGCAAGCTCGCACGGCACGGAGCAGGGTAGCACTAAAAAGTGAGAAGGGAGAAGACACACTCGCTCAAACAACCTTCAAAACTACGGATGCCGACTGCTAATACTAAAAAACAGAGTAGAGGCGATACTGGCCGGACAAGCTGTGTACGGTAGTAGGAGTCCACAACGTAGTGATCAGGAGTGACTCTCAGCTAGCAATACAGCAGCTGAAAGGAGATTTTCAAGCCAGAGAACCAGCCATGGTAGCTTACTTAGCCGAAGTAAAGAAGTGGGTGGAGAAAGTGGGAAACGTACTCTTCAAACAGGTCGGACGAGAAGACAACTGCGAAGCAGACTCCCTGGCCAGGCTTGCCTCTTCAATGAAGACAGAAAACCCCAGGGTAATCCCTCTTATATACCTCCAAGAAAGAAGCATATGGGAGACAGAGGTGGATGTACTAGAAGAAGAAGACAAAGATTCATGGATGCAACCGATCAGGAGTTACATGGAAACAAGAGAAACCCCAAAAGATAAAAAGGAGGCCAGGAAGCTGAAGTTCAAGAGCACCAAGTTTTCCCTAATTGAGGGAGTACTCTACCGGAGAGGATACACCGTACCCCTCTTAAGATGCTTAGCACCAGAAGAAGCAGACTACGTGCTCAGGGAGATTCACGCAGGCATCTGCGGAAGCCACGCCGGGGGAAGATCAATCGCCTTCAAAGCCTTGAGGCAAGGATTTTACTGGCCAACCATGCACAAGGATGGCGTGAAGATAGCACGGAAATGCGAGGGATGCCAAAAAGATGCCAACCTCCACCATCAGCCGGCAGAACAGCTGACCACCATATCCAGCCCCTGGCCCTTCGCACAGTGGGGGCTAGACATTATAGGGCCGATGCCGAAAGGACGAGGTCAGGCGAAATATGCAATCGTGGCCATAGACTACTTTACCAAATGGGTAGAAGCAGAACCATTGTCCACCATCTCGGAAAAGAAGCCACGGAGTTCCTAAAGAGAAATATAATTTGCGGTTTCGGAATCCCCCAGGCAATCATCACCGACAACGGAAAGCAATTCGACAGCAAGGGATTCAAAAAACTTGTGAAGACCTCAAGATAACCTTAAAATTCGCCTCGCCGGCCCATCCCAAGTCGAACGGGCAGGTTGAAGCCACCAATAAAACCATCAAGTCAAACCTGAAAGCTCGGCTCGGATTAAGCAAAAGCCTATGGGTCGAGGAGCTACCAGAGGTACTGTGGGCACACCGAACGACCTTCAAGGACTCAACATGAGAGACACCCTTCTCCCTATCATACGGATGTGAGGCCGTCATCCCGGTAGAGATCGGAATGTCACCCACCGGGTCCGTCACTTTGAAAACGAACGGAACGAAGAACTTATCAAAAATCACCTCGACCTGATCGAAGAAAGAAGAGAGCAGTCAGCAGTAAGAGCAGCCATCTACCAACAGAGAATGGCCCGATTCTACAATAAGAGAGTTCGGACCCGCTCCTTCCTACCAGGTGATCTAGTGCTAAGAAAAGTAACTCTGAACACCCGACGACCTGAAGAGGTTCGTTAGGTGCCAAGTGGGAAGGACCTTACAAGATCATTGAGATAGTAAGACCAGGGCCTACATCCTGGGCGTCTGAACGGCAAGAGATTAAAGAAACCATGGAACGCCGAGATGTTAAGAAAGTACTTCCCATGAAGATCAACTTTCCTTTCTTCTATTTTCTTTTTTGCAGAAGCCGGACAAAACACCAAACCAGAACAACTGTTGTAAAAAGGGCGGTCCACCCCCAAACATGAATAAAAATTCCTTTTTTGACGAAATCCTTTAAATTCGAAAAACGACAGATCAGGGCTGGATTTCGTTCTGCTGAGGCCGTTTGTTTACTATTAGCTCGGGTTCGGGCGATGTCCCACCGAGTCTGTCTTTGGACTGGGGACGTAACATTCCCTCAGGGCCAAGTGATTCAAACAGCTCGGGGTCGGGCGATGTCCCACCGAGTCTGTCTTTGGACTGAGGACGTAACATTCCCCCAGGGCCAAGTGATTCAAACAGCTCGGGGTCGGGCGATGTTCCACCGAGTTGTCTTTGGACTGGGGACGTAACATTCCCCCAAGGCCAAGTGATTCAAACAGCTCGGGGTCGGGCGATGTCCCACCGAGTCTGTCTTTGGACTGGGGACGTAACATTCCCCCAGGGCCAAGTGATTCAAACAGCTCGGGGTCGGGCGATGCCCCACCGAGTCTGTCTTTGGACTGGGGACGTAACATTCTCCCAGGGCCAAGTGATTCAAACAGCTCGGGGTCGGGCGGTGCCCCACCGAGTCTGTCTTTGGACTGGGGACGTAACATTCCCCCAGGGCCAAGTGATTCAAACAGCTCAGGGTCGGACGATGCCCCACCGAGTCTGTCTTTGGACTGGGGACGTAACATTCCCCCAGGGCCAAGTGATTCAAACAGCTCGGGTTCGGGCGATGTCCCACCGAGTTTGTCTTTGGACTGGGGACGTAACATTCCCCCAGGGCCAAGTGATTCAAACAACTCGGGGTCGGGCGATGTCCCACCGAATCTGTCTTTGGACTGGCGACGTAACATTCCCCCAGGGCCAAGTGATTCAAACAACTCGGGGTCGGGCGACGTCCCACCGAGTCAGCCGCTTCGGTCTGGGTAACATTCCCCCAGAACCCAAGTATCTCGCTCAGCTCGGGGTCGGGTTACGTCCCACCGAGTCAGCCGCTTCGGTCTGGGGAGGTAACATTCCCCCAGAACCCAAGTATCTCGCTCAGCTCGGGGTCGGGTTACGTCCCACCGAGTCAGCCGCTTCGGTCTGGGGAGGTAACATTCCCCCAGAACCCAAGTATCTCGCCCAACTCGGGGTCGAGATACGCCCCACCAAGTCAGCTCTCCGGACCGGGGACATAACATCCCCCGGGTCCATATGCCTCACTCTTCACAGGGTTAATCCAGACCCCTCTAACTCGTACTGACCCCTGATGGGCCTTAAGATTGCAATGATGGCAAGAAGCATAAATGAGAAGAAAAAGAAGAAAGAAATAAACAGACAATGCATAAATATATATAAATACAAGTTGTAATATTATTACAAGAAAAAGTTAAAAGTGTACATAGGGCCCCGGTAGGGTTACCCTTTCTCATTCATCCCGCGCAGGGGCAGGAGCTTCTTCCTTCAGTTGGCTCAAATGGCGGAAGGAGCGGCTCGGCAGCAGGAGGAGGAGCTGTGACTTCGGCATCAGGAGGAGGGATCTCAAGGCAGTCCTCGTCCACGGCAGGAACCCCCGATCCTTCTTCAGGAGGAACCTCAGGAGCCAGAATGACCGAGATGGGGGCGGGATCCATCACCTCCTCAGGCGGGGGAGGGATCCACTTTTGAAACTCTTCCTCGGAAATTCCCCCTTACAGTAACTGATGGCCGCGTAGATAGGGTCCATATTCAGGCTCGGCAGCACCATCGGTATCATCTCGGCACAGTCACCAACTCCCTCGAGATGGATGGCCTCCTTCTCGACCTCGACTCGAGATCAGCTTCTCTCTTTTCCAGCTCGCTCTCTCTCTCCTCGAGATCAATCTCCCTCTCCTCAAGCTCGGTTTTCTTCTTTTCAAGACTATCTCTCGGGCCCGTGCAACCTCCTCGTCTTTGTTCTTCAACTTGGCCTCAGCACTTGCTACCTTCCCCTTCAGAACGCCAACCTCAGATTGGGCAACCTTCAGGTCCTCCCTGGCATTATCAGCAAATTTCCTTTCAGCACAGCGGCTGCTTTGAGAGCCTTGTTCGTTTTGAAATTCTCAACAGCGGCCGCCTCGAGATTCCTGATCACCTCCTCCCGGTCAGCCAACTTTGCCTCCACTTCGGAAAGGCGACTTTGAAGCCTCTGGGCCTGACCGCCCTCGGACAGTAGAGTCAGAAGAAGGACCCTTGTTCTTGGCCATAAGGTAGTGGCCTGCACACAAAAAGGGGAGGAAGGAGTCAAATACAAGAAAAGAGAGAACCAAGATCCAAAAAACCGAGAAGGGGAATAAAAATACCTTCGCCATCTGAGAACTCATCTCGGCCACAACACACCTCGGGAGATACATCCTCGTACCTCGAGACCTCCCCCGGGGGAATCGCCTCCTCCAATCTTAACAGCCGAATAACTGAGAAGCACTACCCGATCTCCCCCGTCATCCACACCCCAGAGGAGCCAGGCCCCTTCCGTATTCACATAAATCCTCCCGGACTTCTCCCCCCTACGATGACCTTCCGTTCCTGAGGACATTCGCTCTTTACTGTCGACGGAACAGCTCCCTCGTCTCTCTCCCTCCTGGGCCAACTCGGTCTCCTCGGTCCCGAACTGACGCCTCCTCTTCCTAAGAGATTTCGGCGAACTGGCAAGGTGAGCAGATCCTGATGATTGCACGCCAGAAGGTGAGGACAGCCCCCCGAACACTTGTTTGGACTTTTCCAGGAGATATATTCTCAACGAGATCGGTCCGTGCCTGGGAAGTTTCAGCACGCCCGGCCTTCTTCACGTACCGGCTTAGGCCAACTTTTCAAGGAACTTTGGCCTCTTCGACATGCCTACAAAAAAAAAAGAAGAAAGAAATCAGGTGACCGAGCATATAGCAAAGATATCAAACATGATGAAACAATCAGGAAGATCATTAAAACAGCCATCAGACACCTACCTAACCGGCCAGATACTTCCGGATCGGACGGTCTGAATGAGGCCCGACTCAACAAAGCCGCATCATTAACCAAATTCCTCCAGGGGGCAGCATATCCCCGAGCCCAATGTACCCGCCTCCGAACCTGGCGAGAAACCTTTGGAGCATCTCGCCAACAAGCTGGGGGAAACCAGAGAAGTCAAAAACCTAAGAAACTAAGAACGGGAAAATAAAGAAAGGCAGGAAGGGTATTAAACCCCTAACCTCCCGCTCTGAAAATATCCGGAACCGAGACGTCCTCCTCGAACGATCTCAGGACCCGACCCCAGTCCCCAGTAGCCCAACCCAAAGGTCTTTGAAGTTCTTGTTGGAGTCAGGGAGTTTCTGGACAAGGTTTGGACGAGCCATCATAAGCAGAGAGGTAATACCAACCGTAGTGAGTCTTTGGGTTAGACTTCAAACGATATAAACCTTTTCACCTCTTCCAAGCAAGGTACACCTAAACCTGCCCGGTGCCAGACTACATATATGCCGGCTAGGATCCTCCATCTATTCAAGCTCAATTGGCAAGGGGCAAGCTCCATCCCGGCCAGCATCCAAGCGAAATAGCGTTTGCAATCGGCAGCCGCAGCCCACATTCAAAAAAGATAGGAAGAAGCGCCACCGAGCCCTCGTCAGGCTGACTAGCACGATCCATTGGACCGGGAACTTCTAGAGCAATATCTATTGGAATGCTGTATCGTTGCCCGCAATAACGCCAGATCATCCTCGGTTATCTTTTAGAAGGACGGTTCATATCCAGAGCCGACGGCCCAAGTTCTCCAGGCTCTGGGTCCTTCCGAGGAACCCTCTGATGATAGGAGTCATTTTCGACCTCAGAAGGGTGGTGGGGTAGTGTCGAGATCTTCTACACTGGGCGCCCCTGAGCCCGAGGAGAGCTCTTCAGCAGGGAAAGTTGAGATTTTGACAGGCCCTCTTGGAGGAAATTACTGTCAGACATCCCTGACACCCAGAACAAGAAGAACAGAGAAAGGGGAGAATCAGTCTACGAGAAGCTACCCACGGTGCCCGTGCTAAAACTAGATTTGGAGTCTCTAAAGAAGTACCCTAAAGCAAAACCCCAACAAAAACCACAATCTCTCCCTAAACAAAATGAACAAATAGAACCACGGCACATCAAAAAAAAAAAAAAAAAAAAGAAGAAGAAGATCGCCCAGAAAACTTACTTGTTCTTCTCAAAAGCAGGAGGTTATACGGTGAGGTGGTGTTCGTTCCTTAGGTGTTCGGCAACGAAGAAGGATGAAGACCGCGGCTTGAGCTTCGAGAACACGGAGTTAAGTGGATCACAAAGAAAAGAAGCAGACGATTGCCGAAAAAAAAAATGGGAACAGTGAAACCCCTTTTTTTTTATAGTCATGACTGAGAGGCACATCACCGTCGGTTTGAGCGGGAACCCAGCGGATGTTTGACAAATGTCGAAAGTTAGAAAACCCTAAAAGCTGATTTGATGGGCATTTAAGAAGACATGATAGTTGTGCGTCTCGAGGAAAGATGAACGAAACGGCAAGAAGATTCTTTTTTGCATTCTGGGACGACTACCAGCAAGAACAATCAGCACACTCTCTCTTCATATAGTTCCCCGCACCAACTCGCATACTCGTTGGAACCGAAAACTAGGGGACAGATGTTGATGGTGTTTTTAGGCACTACGGCATTTAAGACAACACAACAAGGACGAAATGGTAAATTTCTTTCCCTGGTTGACATCATGAAGAATACCGACCTCATTATGAAAGGACCGACCATTTTTTCAGTTGACCGAGTATTATAGAGGTCGGCAATGACATTCTCAGCATAAAAGGATCGCCATGGCCGACCTCATTCATACCGACCAGATAGCAAGGCGCGTTCAGGAAGGAAGAGCACCCTATTTCTTCGGATAATAAGACAAAATTATCCTACTATCACGGGAAAATTAATGAAATCGGTATCTTGATAGGACAAAGGAGTAAAGGTAGTTTGAAATGAGGAAACCTTGTAAGAAAAGGAGATTGGCTCAACTAGGAAGCCTTGTAGGAGAATGAGTCTAAATTCTGTTGTTATAAATAGGGGGGTGGGGCATGTGTAAGGGCATCAAAAAATCATCACAAAGTGAGAAATTAGAGTCATAAAAGTTCCGATTTGTAAGAGCAAAAGAGAGGCCTGAGAGGGTATTTGAGTAATAAAAAGAGGACCACCCTGTCTTGTGTCCGTAGACGTAGGTCGGATCTCAAAGTCCACCGAACCACGTTAAATCACCTTGTCTGATTGGCGTATTTCTTTGTTTTTCGCTAAGTTTGCTTTTGGTTTCCCGCATAACCAAACAAATTCACAGTTGAAGGAGGGTTCCCTCGGAGGTGATATTCCCGTATTACCCTGAGACCAAAATCCACCGTCAACAAAATATATATTATTTCTCTAAACATTCACTTTCAACTTTCTCTTAACTTCAATCCTCCATGCCCAAGTGGCTCGCTCAAAAGTCCATTTTCATAAAAAATTCAATCTGCAAGTTGTACCACTTTTAACCCGTAAGATAGAATTGAAAATCTTATGGTAGCAAAGAAAACAAATTTCACGTATTCAAATCTCTGTAAAGGATATAAACATAAGTTAAATTATTTCAATTACCTAAACTTGTAAAAGAGGATTTGAAACATCAAATGAAGCATATTACTGAGGAATTAATCAGACCAACCATACCAAAGTGTGTGTTTCTCAATCTGTCATTTGCTTTCTGGGTTTTTCTCATAACAGATTATTTAAGTTAATGTTTTTAGTTTTTAGTTTGCTTAATGAGTGTGTAGAGGAAAAACTATTATTTAAATTAATGGTTTAAGTGATGGGTCTTTTTGGTATATTAAATAATGTAAAAATAAAAGTCAAAATTTTAAATTTATCATATGAGTGTACAAAATAATAATATCCAAAAACTTTTTAAAATTATAAAAAATACTGATATTGAGGTCAGCTAAAACAAAGTTACAATTATAAGGAATTATTGGATAACTTAGTAGAATTATTAGTGGCTATATTCATCATCCTCATATTGGTGGCAGCTTCGAACATATCGTAAACTAATTCTCTTTCTCTGAAAATATAGAAGAAAGGAATTTGTGTGCTAATATCTGCCATAAAAGGGCCAAACCATAACAGATGGGAAACAATGGCCCTTAGGGTCTTGAAAATAGCCTCAGCCATTATATTTTCATCAGGTAGTAAATGGTTATTGGGGATCCAAAAGAGAATCAAGAATTGGACACGAAAGAAAAACGAGAGGTTAACGCATCAGGGATTAATGTTTCATTATTCCTTTTGTGACAATACCAGTGGTATTAAAATAGTAGAACTGATAACCAACATAATAAATACACGAACCATTATTTCTCACCCTGTGAGTAACTACGAAAGAGGGCAAAAAAATAAAACTGGAAAGGGAAAACCAGCAGGCCAATTGCTCCAGTTTTGCACAAGTGCCTGAAATCCATACAGAGGCAAGGAAAGAATAAACAAACACATAAAGGCCAGTAAAATGCGAAGAGAAGCTCGAATCCTAAAAAGGAGATGGGAGAAGCTTCGTTCTTTCTGCCTTGTATTCTTCTGTATGTATAGATGGTATTGCGGAATGACACGGGTCATTTGGGATTTCCTCATCTTTTCCCTTTTCTTCATACCTGTTCATTTCCCTTGAGAATGTTGTACTTGCAGAGAGGACATGTGGCATTCATCTTAAGCCATTTCACAATGCATGTAGAATGGAAATGATGGTTGCAGGGTAGAGCGTGGAGCTCTGCACCGTCCTCATATGAGCTAAGACATATGCAGCATTCCTAAAAAAAGGGAAAAATATTGGCAAAATCATTCTCCATTGACAATCTTTTATATAAACAAGTAGGTATCCAAATGCCCTTGAAAGAGTAGCCCACTGTAAAGGTTCCTATATTAGGTCCATTAAGATTTGTTCTGACTATTCATTACGCATCTCATATGCTAAATGCTTGAATTATATTTGACGCATCAAATACCAAAACATCTTTGAAAAAAAAAACAAAAAAAAACAAAACAAAACAAGACACAACTGTTTCTGAAGTAGCAGGGTGTTCTGCTGTTCACTAGCCTCTTGCTACTCCTACCTACAGGATAAATCACTTGGAAGTTAGACCAATCCATACTGGTTCATGGCTCAAGGGGATTCAATTTAGCTTGAATTCCAACTTCTATTTTTTTTTAATTTCTCTATATCTAAAGGGTAATGATAGGTATACATCTAGAGGGAAACCCAGCAGGCCAAAAAAAGAGGGCAAAAACAAAAGATATAATTTTTATATATCTATATCTAAAGGGTAATGATAGGTATACATCTAATTTTCATCACTTTTTTTTTTTTTTTTTTTAATTTTTATTATGCCTATGGTATGTTTTTGGTTTTTGGGTGTGGCATTTGGGTATACACTTATTATTATTGATATCTAAAAAATGAAAAGATAAGACTTCTAGAATAACAGAAATGGTTTAGTTCCAGTTGAAGGGTCTACAGAGCCAAAAAAAACCTATTGGTTCAACCCCTCAACGAAGAGCTAATTTATTTATTATAATATTGTAAAATCAACAAGTGAAGAGTCAGAAATTGGATGCTCCATCACACCACTCATGACATTTTAAGCATTCGATTTCCATTTTCCTTTTCTATGCTCATACATGGAATGTCATAAAAAAAGATATATTAAGACTAAAGTATACAAATGCAGTGGGAAAATGAGGAACAAATGGGAACAAGTCATCGCATCTTATCCAAATAGAAAAAGGCAGCAATTCTCATATATAAAAGTTATAACAAGATAGAGTACAAAAACAACAGGCATTAAAATTGCACAAGATCAAGTATTCTCATTATAAAATAATCAACTTACTGCATCCTCAGGTAAAAGTATACGCTCAATTGCCAAGTATCCACTGTTCATATCTATAGGAACCATTTTCCCGGCTGCTCCCACACTAGGCTTTTCATCATTGTTTTGCACTTGAAATCTGTATTTTGGTAGGATACTCAGATCTGCCTCCGATGCACCTTCCTAATTAGTCAGAAGAAAAGAACACCCAGTAAGAGGGTTTCATGGCCCTCAATTTGTTTAAGATAATACTGCCAGTTATAGTTCATTATTCTTTCCCCATACCTGTCCTGCGACAGCATAAAGAATGGCAATAATGCATGGCAAACAGCAACAGAGAGCGATCCCGATCAAACATGCCAAAACAACACAAAAGATGGCAAAGAACACATCAAATGCCAGAAAAACCACAGCCAACCTGCAAATATGAAGAATTAGATATCCAAGCAAACAATAATAAACATAAGAAAAAACATTGTAATCTATCTGCAAGGATTATGGTCCTATTGAGTTAGCATGAGAATGCTATCTGCTTCCAGTAAATCAGATTTATATTACGTGCATGACAAGTAAATGAGTAGTGTGCAGTAGGCATCACCATATTCTCGGTCAGTATAAAGCCATAACACAAGGGCTGAAAATGTAAAATAAAAATACAGATAAGTGAGCATAACTACTAAGATTTTAAGACACCAGAAAATCCAGGAAAGAAAGGGTATGGAATATAGAAATTCGAAGAAGAAGTCCAAACAGAGGATTACATGAAATAATTAATTAATTAATTTTTTTTTTTAGGTGGAAAGGAAAACAAAAATGGGAACAACAATAAATAGCATGTACAATGAAAAGAATATTGCTGTCCAAATATAACTGCCATACCAGTACAAACGAGGAGCATTTTGCAGAAGTAGATCACCACCGGAGACCACCCAATAAAATCCAACTATCCACCAGAGAAATGATGCCATTGTATTGATGGATTCACATCGTTTAGTAACACTAAGCCACTCGATCATCAAATCAGTACAAGAGAACATTAGTTTAAGAAACCTACCTCTGGTGAGTCAATAAAGAAGAGCATAACAGCTAAAACAATTGAAATATGAACCATGAATTACAAGCATATGGTAAATACTCAGATGAAGATAGAGCTCGAAATGGAAGTGAAGTAGCATACATTGCAGTACACTAGATCAAGCTCACATTATGCTTAAAGCTATTTTAAGTTAATATGAAATGGGTATCAGCCATTAACATATTAACTACCAAGACAACTGTCTACATTACATTTACAGTTAAAGAACGCAAGATCCTATGATCAGCAGTTTCCAAACAATAGCCTACCAAATCACGGTCAAAATATTCGAGAGTTTCGTGGATGCTAATCTAATCATGATGAGATCTAGTCAAATCTTTAATCTTGAGGTACATTATTAAAGCATATGACCTTACTGCAACCATCACAATATCACAAAAAGTAATTGACCAAAATCTCTGAACAATACTGACCAGATCCAACTACATAGCTCATTTGCTCCCAATTGGCCAATTTTTGTTTATTTATTTTACAATTTTTATTTTTCCTTTTGCTAGGCCTTCTAATTCTTATCCTCGCTATTATTCATATCCCTGAACCTCCAGGTTCTTGTATACTCCCACCACACATCCATACACCATGCACAGCAGAACATACTTTAGACCAACATGCCATTCAACTCAAAACACTAGGATTGTAAACTTAATTGCTCAAAAATTCAAATCAAGAAAAGATAAAGTTAACATAAACCCACACCTAGTTTAGCTCAAGGTCAAGCCAAATCTCACCTTGATCGAGTAGAAGTCCAAGATCCAAATCCATCTTCCTCCTCTTCCTCACTATCATTATTCACATCCCTGATATAACCACCATCCCTCTCATCATCCCTAACTCTCCTTGTGTTCCTCCTCCTGTACTCCATACACACTAACACCACATGCACCAAACACTGCAGATCATACCTGTCAAAAAATGACTTGAGAAATTAAAGAAAACGGGAATATCATCTCGGTCAAATAGCTACAACAAACATAACCCCACATATAATATGAAAATTCAATATTTTCTAAAATCCCTAATTGGGCCATTTCTAACTAATTTAAGAAATTCAGAATAGACTCGTAGTAAATTTCACAAATCATCCTGAGTCTGTGTTGATATGATTTCGCTTCTGGTGCCTTATCTGCTCATTGTGGTGATTAGCCTTAATGCTTATCTGTTAGATTAGTTTAGTTGCATTTGAATTTGTATTCCTATTAGCCACCGCTATCTTAATGGCTAAGATTAGGGTTTAGTCTATTAAAGTAGTACATATCATATCATATCATGTGTATGCAAGCTAAGCTAAAAGGGTGTTTGAAAGTATTACTAAAAGAAAATAAATTTACCCGCAGATCCATAACCTAATGGGCGTATTAGGTCTCTCATCGATAGTGACAATCAACATCACGGCGGAAACAACCGCAAACGCCGTGTTCCACAGCATGTCTAGGGCAACAACTGGCTTCGAGTAACCCCAGTCAGCGCGTCGCTCTTCAAGCTCACGCGCGGCAGTTTCTCTGACGACCATAGAGGGGCCACGGCCCCGGCCGGTGGCGCGGCCGAGGAGAAGGGCAAGAGTAGCGGGACGGGCGTCGGCGGGGGCAGCGTTAGGAGAGAGGGAAGGGTCCCGAGGGCGGAGGAGCGGCGCGTGGGGATCAGTCCCCGCCGTGAATTCAGACGACGATGACATGGTAACGAAGTAAGTAACTGCGGGTGTTTCGAGTTCTAGCGAAAGGAGAAAATGGGCATTTAAAAAAATATATATTAAAAATTTTTGATGAAACGAATTGGGTCATTAGTCATAGAAGGGTTTGAGTGAAAGCGTGTAGGAGAGAAAAAGAATGAATTTGTTTGGTGTGTTTGAAAGTTTGAATGGTAGATCAATTATTGAACCGTTGAGTTTCGGCTTTTTTTTTTTAAAAAAAAAACTCGAGATTTCGTCAAAGTCCCGCCGTGACAATGACAAATATATTTTTTTGTTTTTTAAAAAAAAACATCTGTACTGATAGTAGTAATATCTCAAATCTTGTTGCCTTCACTTCACGACATTCAATCATAAAGTAATGGATTTTGCTGGTCCAGATGGAGCATTGAACTTGAGAAAAATGGACTATTGATGAAATCATTTTCGGCGCAAGCTTGTCATCTGTGGCTGAGCAAGTGCAGCACAAGAACAGTGCTTCTATTACTATTGATTTAATTTCAAGACCATTGGTTATTCTGTAAGGGCAGCAGTCCTTGGAACAAACGGATAGATGAACTGACTCTCTCTGGAGACGTATATTGCCCTTGGACGAGCGAATATGTGAAGGACGAAAAGAATGAAATGAGAGCGAAGAAGCGAAGGCATAATTTCCTGGACGATTACCATGAGACAAGATACTTTACAACCACGACCTGGCGGTTAGGCAGTAATCCCCACAATCTAAGCACACAACTCAGCAGTTACGTACACGATCTAGCGGTTACGTGCAAGCGTGAAACATGAAAGTCCTTGAACCAGGGAAAGCAAAACTGCTCAAGCGGTTGGCGAGACTCTTCACTATAAAATGTCCAGGCGTGGAAAGAGAAAAATGAAGACTAATAACGAGCAATTATTTTAATTTCCTAGCTTTGTAATTTGTAGAATCATAATTTGTGTGTTTGTGCCCCTTGGAGGCGTTTTCGTTGAATCAAACACTCCTTACTGGGACTTTGTCTCAAAAGGTTTGGACCTTACACGCGTATTGACAAAAAATTATGCAAATAGTTTTTGGAGACCACAATGGGAGCTTTGGTACTCAGACTGGTTCAAGTACAGAGGAAGGGGGATTGGAGCAAACCAACCAGCCCCACATCCCAACGGTAGTAGGCCATTTTGAGGGTCTAGTATAAGCAAGCCGATATGATGCTACCCAACGTGATTTGTGCCTTGTTCGGCGAGTTCACTTAGGATGTTGTCGAATATGTTAGGCTTCAAAATGCTCACATCATAGATAAGTTTACTTCGGCTAGTAATTCGCATTACGAAAACATGGCCAAACATCTGAGCTCATTAAATGAGTTAATGGCTAAATATGTGAACGGGTAGACAGCCTCACCATGGACTACACCTCCTCATGCAACAAGTAGTCAGGAGGCTGGTCCAAGCAATGGTCGTCCTCTACAAGGGACTACCACCCCTACAGTACCCCGATGGGGAATAAATCCTGGTGGTATTGGCCCACATTTAAGACCAAACATGGTACAACATGAAGTGATGTTGCCCCAAGGTTAACAAGGGCAGGGTCACAACCATGTCCTATTTGTGAGAGGACCACAACCTCCACATGTAGGAGTGCCATTCAATGGCAATGACATGTTAAAAGAACAAATGACCGAGATTCTTCGAAATCAATTCAGTTTAGGGATGAGGCCGATTCGGCTAAGGTATTAAAAACCATATCCGGAGTGGATTGATTTGGTGTATCCATGGCCTATGAATTACAAAATACCAGAATTTTCTCTGTTTACAAGGTCTGGAGAAATCTCTACAATAGAACACATAGGGCGATTTACCCTTCAGTGTGGAGAGGCGAACAATTTCCATAAGCTGAGATTATTTCACGGCTCGTTGTCAAGAGTAGCCTTTTCCTGGTATATCAGCTTGCCACCTAATTCAGTGGAGAATTGGCACCAAATAGAGCAATTGTTCTATGCATAATTCTAAAAAACTGAATCCGAAGTAACTCTGGCCGATTTGGAAGAGGCAGTTGCCAGGAGAATGGGCCAAAACATTCTTACAAAGATTCAAAGCGGCTCGAGGCCGATGCTACATGCCTTTACCAGAAAAAAGGAGTTTGTGAAAATCGCTCAAAGCTGTCTTAATTTTGATTTAAAAAAGAAGTTTCAGGATCGAGAATTCTGGGACCTTCCCCAACTCACCACTAATGTGGTGCGATATGAACGGCTATTGAGGGAGGAAGAACAAATGAAGAACGCTAGTAAGAGAACCTATTATAGGAACACAAACTATGAAAGAGGCGAAATGAACATTGAATCGGCTGATTTATGCTTAGCCGAATTAGTTAAAAGAAAGCCATACATCTACAATACGTGGCCTGAACCACATGGGAAAGTAGAAAATGACAAAAAAGTAGAAATTTTTCTTTTGACATCACCAAGGTTGATGCCATATTTGATCAATTATATAAAGATAAGAAGATTAGGTTGAGTGACCGCCACAAGTTGCCAAGTCCCGAAAAAATCAATGACAAAAAATACTGTAAGTGGCATAATGCATGATCTCATTTGACTAACAGTTGTCTTATTTTTCGGAATGTGTTGCAAGACGTCATAGAATCGGGACGAATAACTTTCGAGAAAAAGATAGCAGTGGACGATAACCCTTTCCCAAAGCCCTTGGAATTGAATATGATAAACTCTGACCTGACTAAAATAAATTTGCCAAAATTCAAGTTAGTTCTAGATGAGGATCAGAACGGTCATCACTCTAGTGCTTTTGAAATGATAGAAACTCCCAAGAAGGAAGAGTTCCACAAAATTTGTGTGGACGTTGCCATAACAATATAGAGTGGATGCAAGAACTAGAAGAAACCTGTGAAAGAAACCCGTTGAATAAGGAGTCAATAACATGGCTGTGAAAAACTTTCGCCACAAGATTTTATGGAAAACATTCAAACTTCGTCCAAAATATCAGGACGTTTAGGCCAAAAATTCATCGGCCCAATGTATGGCATTCGTACCATCAGCCACATCCGTACCGTCGGCCAGCGAAGAGCTATCCTCCCTGGATGAAATGACAAGGACACAATTGAGACGACATTAAAGGAATTACGACCGTATGATGTGCCAATAATGTGAAATGAAAGGTAACACCGACCACAGTATTCCAGCCAATACCCATGTGAGGAGAAAGCCAGCTGCAGACATCAATGGTGGAGATGGAAAAGAGGAAATCAACACGAGTTATAAAGAGTGTACCAAGTTCGACCGAAGAAAACGGAATGAGACAGATGATGAAGAACCACCCATTGTTATTCAGTTTGGCAGCATGCCTCCGGTTGTGGCCAACCATTACCTGTTGTCTGAGAAGTTCAAGGGGGACAATAATGGGACCCCTAGAACGAGTGAGGACGTCTACGACGGAGACGAGATAGAGTTTGCAACACTCGTTATAAATGACAGAGGAGTCTCAAACGAAGAACTAACTAATGTGGAGGAAGAAATAGATATCAGAATCGAATCATGAAGAATGGGGACAACATAAAATTGGCTTCTTAGAGAGTTATACGAAGCCGAAAACCCCACAATATGGATATTAGGAGAAGATTTGGGGTGATCCCAATACCTCGTACTATATGGAAAACCCAAAATAAGACGGGTCCTAACCAGAGCAGAAAAACAGAGGATATTCACCAGTAATGCCTCTCGTGATAGGCCGATCACGTTGCTAGCCTCCGGATAGAACGATGAGGAAGATCTACCTCAAGTAAATACAAGTAGTAAGCAAGCAATGTAAGTAGGAATATCTGGGAAGGTGACGTTTCCAAGACCACCGCAGCAAATGACAAAGCATCTCTGACCGCTTTATGTGAAAGCAAAGACAAACGAAATACCCATTACCAAGGTATTAATCGACAATGGAGTGGCCATCAACGCTATTCCAGTTAGGATGCTGGGAAGATTCGCGATATCAGAGGATGATCTCTTCCCTAAGGAAGTAGTGCTTACGAGTTTCAATGGAGGAGCAACGACAGCCAAATGAGTTGTCCTATTAGACCTGCAGATGGGAAGCGCTATTAAAATAATAATATTTTTTGTTATAGACGGACCAACCACATATAACATGCTCTTGGGACGACATTGGATCCACAACAGCCGATGTATTCCTTCGTCCCTTCATCAATGTCTGGTCTTTTGGAACCAGAAAGACGAAGTGGAAGTAGTACACGCTGATAATAAGCCCTTCACAGCAAAGATAAATCCGGCTGAATATTTCATGTATAAAGGAAATTACGGGCCGGCTAGAGTACTGAATGAAACAGAGAATTCATCCATAGTGGCCAAAAATGATGAGACATACACCATAGAGTTGTTAAATGATTTATTCGCACAAATAAGGCCAACATAGTGGCTTTCGGAAGGCCAACATTTGGCCACAAAGCCAACAATTCAAATGAAGAAGGACGAACCGATTAAGGAACAAGCCGTACTTGCGGCTACCAGAGCCAGCATAATGGCTTATATCACAGAATGGGAAGTGGAAGCTGATGCCTAGGTTGCGATCTCAGCTTTAAAATGGAAATTAATAACACGTCAGACAGAAGACAAAATAAGAGAAGCATGTGGAGTGGATTGTTTGAAAGAAGAAAATGAATGGGACGAATCACCTAAGGAGGAATAAGAATATGCTCTGAATGGGCATCATAAGACAAACATTACAAGGGTACATGATGTTTTAGAAGAAGTGAACCTGAGATAAGAGAACAACAGGCACAACACTTATATCAGTAGGGAACTGGACACCCAGGTACGCGAAACACTAATTTCTCTTTTAAAACAGTATAAAGATTATTTTGCTTGGGACTACGACGAAATGCCTGGTTTAGATAAGGCTTTGGTAGAACATATGTTGCCTATTATGCCGAATCACAAGCCATCTAAACAACCCCTACTGTTATACCTGGTATTAAAAAAGAAGTCGAGCGCTTCTTGAAGGCAAAATTCATCAGAACCACCAGATATATATAATGGTTGTCAAATATCGTCATTGTCATGAAGAAGAATGGGAAATTAAGAATATATATAGATTTTAGAAATTTAAATTTTGCAACACCAAAAGACTAATACCCTATGCCTACAGTGGATTCTTTAGTGGACTCCACAGTAGAATACCAAATGTATTCGCCAAAAATGATATTCATAAAACGGCTTTCAGATGTCTGGGTTCTTTAGGATGATATGAGTGGGTGGTATTGCCATTCGGCTTAAAAAATGCCGGAGCCACCTACCAACGGGCTATGAATTTAATTTTTCATGATCTGATCAGTAATTTTATAGAAGTTTATGTAGACGATATAGTGGTAAAATCTATGACCGATGACGAATATTTTAACCACTTGACAATGGCTTTTGAACGCATGAGGAAATTTAAACTAAAGTTAAATTTGGGGTTAGTGCAGGTAATTTTTTGATTTCCTAGTCCATCAGCGAAGAATTAAGATTGATGTTAATAAATCTCAAGCGATCAAGGACGTCAAACCGCCCCGAAGTAAAAAAGAGTTACAAAGGTTCCTAGGGTAAATTAATTTTTTAAGAAGGTTCATCTCGAATTATGTAAGAAAAACTAAAGTGTTCTCATCTCTATTAAGGCTAAAAGAAAATGACGAATTCGTCTGGACCAAAGAACATCAAAAGGCCTTCAAGAACCTAAAGAACTATTTATCAAAGCCACCGGTGATGGTACCCCCCGTGCCAGAACGACCAATGAAGCTTTACATATCCGCTTAAGAGCAATCCATAGCTGGAATGATCATACAGGACGATAACATGGGTGTGGAAAGAGCCATTTATTATCTCAGCAGACAATTATTGAAATATGAATGTAACTACTCTCCGATGGAGAAAATATGTTTGGCTTTGTATTTCACATATACCAAATTATGCACCTACCTTTGGCCGACTATTGTGTATCTAATTACAAAAATCAATATAGTGAAATACATGTTTTCTCGTCCCATATTGCATCGAAGAGTAGGATTTTGGTCTATGTCATTGTCCGAATTCGACATACGACATGGGCCCCAAAAGGCCATAAAAAATAGGCCCTCATAGATTTTTTAGCTGATAAGAACCACTAAAGAAATGAGAATGGAAATAGACAAGTGCAGTTTAAAGCCATGGACGATATATTTTGATGGGTCTAGCACATCAAAAGGAGTAGAAATGGGAATAGCCTTGGTCAGTCCACTGAGAGAATCATTCTGTTTCATTATCAACTTGGATGAATGTTGCACAACAATCAGGCCAAATACGAGGCTCTGATATTTAGTTTAGAGATGCTCATTGATATGAGAGTGAAACATGTGTCCATTAATGAAGATTCACAACTAGTAATCCAGCAAGTGACGGGTGTCTTCAAGTGTCAGAGTCCGCCGGTTACGGCGCTGTCAGAAATAACTAAAGAGTTGCTATATCAATTTGACTTCGTTGAGCTGGAGCATGTCCCAAGGAAAAATAATGATATTGTTAATGAATTGGCCCAGACAGCCTCATGGTACAGACAAACAAGCATAGATGGCATATACAAGAGAGAAGAGGCCAAACTAGCCCTGGTAAGACGAAAGAACGTAATGGACATCATAGCCATTGAAAACCAAAATGAAGATCAAAATGAAGATGATTGGAGAAGAGAGATTAAAGAATTCTTAAAGCAACCAGAAAATGGGAAAGATCGAAAGCTAAAATTAAAAGCCTTGAACTTTGTGGTGTTAAGAGACGTATTGTACAAAAAATGCCAAGATGGTCTGTTATTAAAATGTGTAGGACTGTCAGAAGCCAAGACTATTATGGCCGAAGTACATGAAGAGGTTTGTGGGGCTCACCAGACGAGGGTCAATATGAGATGGTTGATCATAATGAGTGGACATTATTGCCAAAAATGGGAGAATCATGCATGTTGTATGCTAAAGGATGCGTAGCTTGCCAGAAACATGGGCCAGTTCAAAGGGCACCGGCAACAGAAATGGCTTTCATTATTAAGCCATGGCTATTCATGGGATGGGCGATCAATTTGATAAGGAAAATCTACCCTACATCGAGCAAAAGACACACTTTCATCATTGTCGCCACCGACTTCTTTACCAAATGGATAGAAATAATCCCGATAATAGAAATTTCCTAAGAACAAATCATCAAGTTCATAAAAGAGTATATCATCCATCGATTCGATATCCCTCAAATATTAATGGTGGATCATCGTGTTAGTATTCCTAGAACATGCTAAGGATCTCTACAACATGATTTAGTGTGTGAATAATCAAAATAATACCGCGGAATAAACTTACTTTGATTGGTTTGGATGATGGATTTCAAAAATTTGTATGTTTGTGAAAAGCTTCAAGCTTTTCTTTGTGTTCCAAACTCAATGAATTGGTTCCTCTAAAGGAAATTTTGCAACAAAACTTCAATGAGGAGATGAGAAGCTCGCGACAATGAGCTTGGAGAAGAAAGAAAGTGTGCTGTGAATAGTAACTAATACCACTTCCAAAGTTGACTTGCCTTTAAATATTGAGTTTGTGTGTTGGACTTGGTTTGAGTATTTTAAAAGCAATCTAAACTTTACTCAACCATTAACAACTTCCATCAAGTGTCAAATATCTTGATGTAAGTCAAGTAGGTCCCACCCCTTTTAAATTCCAAATTTAAGTCGGCTAATCCAACATGCAACTTCGCTTAGGTCCGGGTTCATTTAATTCCGAACTAAACGAATTTACCGTTGAATGCCTCGCAAAATTATTACGAAAGTCACTTACGAATTAATTATAAATTAATTCATTCGCCCGGATTAAAATTTATTTTTAATTCCGTTTTGAAATCTAATTTCAATTAATATATCCAATATATTATTTAATCTATTAATTTCAAATTAATAGCGTTCTCTCTTCTAATTGAATTTTATCCTAGATAAATTCTTACCGTATTTAATCACATGTTAATTTTCTCTCTCTTATAATTAATCCGAGATTAATTCTGTTTGAGTCAAATATCATCGGTGAATCTTTGGGAAGCAACCCATGAGATCTCTGTATCTATTGGCAGTAAATCCGGTCGTCAGACTATCCGAACACTGTGTATCCCGTACCACGTTCTTACCTATTTACAAGACATGGTTGGCTTCTAGCAAAGCATCGTGCCTACCCAATTCTCCAGAAATATTCTTTTCAGGAATACATAATCTTTATCAAGCATAGTAAGTATAGCATATTACGATCCAATATTGGATGTCAAATGCTAGGCCTGGGGCTGGAGTTGTGTCTGCCCTGTACGAAGCATATATTGGATCACTAGCAACTAGTCTCTTAATCGGATAATCATGACCTTGTCATAGTATCCAGATAGCTGCAGCATTTAAGAGTACCGGTTCTGTATCCATGCGTGATCATCATCTCCATATGACTGAAGTGATACTTCAATCTTGCCATCACACCCAATACACCACGATTCTCAGTAAAACCAGAAGAGGCGTACACATAACCTGTTAAAGCCCCGGACGACCAAAACCAAAACGTACAGATTTTCGCAAGCATTAGCGATGCAAATCTCAAGTTAAGACCAAATACACCTACCCTGATTCGGATTCCCATAGACACATAGTCATACTACTAATGAGATTCTGAGGGGTCTATCCAGAGCGAAGCTGTTCCCGTACCATCGGCAAACAGAACCTCCTATCACACTTGCATAAGTATCCAATACTTAAATATATGAGAACTATGCCGTTAAGCTTCCCTAACGCGCACAAATGCAATACTACCTATTCCGCATTATCGATATCCAGTCTCGATATTACTATGACTAGAGATATTTAATGATTACATCGTTCGTGGATTGATAGTTTCTCATATCTTATGAATCCGGAACTAATCGTAAGGACTTTTATCATTTATATATCAAAGTAATCTAATTACAAAATGATAAAATAGAAATTTCATTTGTCACATAGTTAATTTGTACAAAAACCACAATGTCTTTTACAAATAGTGATGTTATGGGTCATAATTATCCAACATGTGGTACCTCTTTGAACGGTGAAAGAGTTTGGTGTTTCTTGACAGAATATGGGATCCAGTTAATGAACACTACTCCGTATTACCCTCTGTCAAATGGTCAGGCAGAATCATCCAATAAAATTCTTAAGGGGTTGATTTGGAAGATGGTAACGGACAATGCCAGATAATGAGATAAATGTTTAAGTCAAGCTTTATGGGCATATAGAACGTTACCCCGAACAAGTAGCGATGATATAAAATTTGTTAGAATTGGATGGCATCATATGAGATGTCATTAATCGTTTGGAGGCACAAAAAGCAAGGATGGCTAAAGAGTATAACCGAAAAGTCATGACCAAATCATTTAGAAAAAGAGAGTTAATATGGAAAAATATACTTCCATTAGGTGCCAAGAACCCTGCATATGGAAAGTGGTCGCCTAATTGGGAAGGCCCATTCGAGGTGAAAAATGTATTTCCAAATGGGCCGTATCATTTGAAATGTTTGAATGGGGAAATGCATGCCAGAGCGATAAATGGTAAATACTTGAAAAAGTACATGTCTTCGTTATGAGAACATGAGAATGTAATATCCTCCGCGTAAAGAACAAGGATGGGGTGAAACAAACAAACTAACAAATAAATAAATATTATAACTTCATTAATAACAGACAACAATGTCCCAAGAGTTACAAGTAAAGGACGATGTAACGTCCTAACATTACATGAGTACATAATCATTTACTGGTCAAAGGCCGTTGAAAATCCTCAGTTGAGTCTTTTATGGCCGAAAACACCTCCCTTAACCGATGTCATTCCTTCTACATCTCCAAGTCTGCTGTTGCCAAATTGCTCAAGCCCCCACTCAAAATCAACTTGAGCTAAATCTTTGAACTCCGCCATTAAAGTGCTCACCTCTGCTAATTGAGGCAATGGTTTTTCTCTTGGCATCTCTCATCATGCGACTCTCCTTGATAAGATGTTGAATCTCATGTACTTGTCATTCTAGGTCCAGCAACACTGAATCCTCCATCATCATTTCGTCCGTAGTTTCCTGTATATTCTGGTGGAAAATGTTGAGGGAATCACGAAGACTTTCTTTCTTGGCCATGGAAGAACGAAGCCCAACCTTCTGATTGTGTATATTTCGGTAACGGAGGATGAGGGATGTGACATCGTTACGAAAATCTTGGAGAAAAAGCCAGTTTTCCACTGTTACAGGTAAAACAGGAAGACCCAGCAGTCGAGCTAGCTCACATGAGACTTTTTCTAATTTGAGCATATTTTCTGGCATAGTGGCTTGACCGATCTTCAGTGAAGTGAGAAAAACATATTGATTAACGACCTCCCGAAGAGCCTCCAAGTCTGTAGTTTTTCGGGCTGAAGATGGGGAAGGTTGAGTTGGAGCACCGGCTAGCTGATCAAGATCGTCTAGAAAATCCTGGACCGATTACATTAATGGATCAGACCCTTGTGTACATAATTTTTTTTTAAAATTCATCAGGGAAATGGACGATGAAACAAAGAGAAAAAGGGGAAAAAGACTTACAGCTTCAGGCCTATAGGTGGAACTGGATGGCTCATCATTAGTTACCATATATACCTCAAGTGGCGACGTAGTTTCTCTTCTATGAGATTGGGGCGGGGGAACGAAAGACGCCGCCCGAGGAGATGAGGGTGAAAGAGCTGGAGATGATGGCCAGTCGGGAGAAGGAGGTTGTTGCATCGAAGGAATATGAGACACCACCCGAGGAGGTGATGACTGTTCGGGAGAAGGCCTTGGCATGGCTGAACAGGCCGTCTATATCCCTATAACTTCCCCTAAATCCCGCAGCAGCCCACTTGCGCATTAAGGGATAAATCTATTTGAGATGACGTCAAAGTGGCTCGCCATCCGGTGAAATAGGCTCATTATCTGGCCAAATAGGCTCGTCATCTGGTTCTTGCACAATAGGGACAAAATCTTTCGTTGGGTGATATTCGAATAAGGGATAGTCCCCTGGGATTTCCTAAAAAAATGGATTCAAACGGCCTAATACTATACTGACTCCATATGTTGGGGATCGACCCTGGTCGAATGGGTGGCATCAGCTGCTTCGTCCCATTCTGGTGGGTGTTGAATGATTGGAGTCTCGGCCGCCTCACCCCCGTCTGATGGAAGTTGAACGACCGGGGTTTCGGTTGCTTCAACCCCCCAGTGGATGTTGGATCAATGGAGCTTCAGGCCCCGAAGCATGAGCCGATTCTGGCATACCGGAAGACGATTCCATCCTGGACATCTGCACGAGAAACGAAATCATTTAAAAAGGGGGCCAGATTGTACTTTAGCCCGATAAAGTATCAGAGGCTCGTCCGAATCAGAGTTATGGGTTGGAGAAAGCTGTTTATGTTTAACTTATTTGGCACCTGTTTTCTTCGGCCCAGCTTTCTCAACAGGTTTCTTTGACCCAGCTGTTCCCAAAGGCTTTGAGGAAATATGAATTCCGGAAAAAACTAAGGAAAAAGGTAAAGAAAAGAGTCTTTCACGGCCAGACGGCCAAAAATAATCGAAGAGAGAGTGAACAGACGTGCAATGAGAGAAATAAGCACAAGAAAAGGAAGATAGTAAAGAACTAGCCTCAGAAAAACATTGATCGATGTTTGAAAGCAAAGGGACCTTGAAACGTTCCGATGATGTGGAACTCGAATGAAATAATGGAAGGGGCCACTCTTGAACGCGACCAAATAGGCAAGCGATGAAGTTAGGAGAGTATACTTCCACCCCCGCCTTGCCATTGGCTCCAGTCAAAATATCATGAATCAGATCGCGGGGGCATAAAAACTTACGCCAAACGCGATTGACCGATTCATCCCCATCTGAATCGGGAAGCTCATGAACAAAAGAAGGGCTATCGCCCAAGGAGAAAGGAAAGAAATACGGAACTCGAGAGTGGGTGTAAAAATATTCAAAAATTGAGCGAGGAAGAAGATAGGTTGGCCCTAATTAATCGAATAAAATGCCTACACAAGGTTATGAGCGATTTGACTCAATTGAGCATAAGACGAAAAAAATAGGCCCTAAGCCAGAGCTGAAAAAGCCAGAGACGACCAGAAGCGATTGGTGAAGCGCCAGACCGTAACTGTTTTTAGAGAACAGTCAGGCCCCGATAAATGGCGGCCAACAAACAGGAACCTAAATCCAAACGACGGCCGTTGGCGATGTCCGACGAAATAAGAAGATAACCCACCACTGGTTTATGACTAGGCGCGCAAATGATGTATTTGCAAAGCCAATAATAAATGAAAGCGGTTCATTCCAACACCGAGATCGTACCAGCCGACTCATAAAATGCACGGAAGAAAGCGGAATAGAAAAAGAATGACGAATTTTCCATTGAAGTATAGAGAAAATGAAAGGTAGTACAAGCAGAAATGGTCGTGCCCAAAGGGGCTAACCCTGTCAAAGCGCTGATATCATGAAGAGTAATAGTAAAAAGACCAAAGGGAAAAAGAAAAAATTTATAATTGGAGGACCAGAAAAGTAGTGATTTGGGGAATAGATTTCGGTCAATAGAGGGCAATGTCAACAAAAGCTCTATAAGGGAAAGCAAGCTATTTTCCTCAAGAAATGTTCGAGTGTATGCATGCAACCTCATACGTTGAAACCATGTTTCAAAAGAAGAATTGTGTTTAGGCCAAGTACAGATGGGGTTAGATTGGATGAGTGGAGAAATGTGCAGAGGTTCTGAAAATGGGAGGTTGGAAATGGAAGGGAACAATTGAGCCAAATCGGCTGTAGCAATGGCGGTATCGTTTACAAAGATGGGACCCAGGGAGCACAGTCCACGGTTATCATCAAGGGTATGAATGCTGAAGACACCCACAGAAGAATCACCCAGAGCAGCTTGGTAATCACCAAAAGTTGAAATGGCATTTTTTAAAGTGGAAGAAGACGACGCCATAACAAAGAGATCGAAAGTAAGAAGGTGACAAAGTTTGTAGAGTAGAAAGGTAAAATGGTGAAAGGATCAAGACTTTATATAGCAAAGGTAATTGACTTTCCCTAGGACAAGTGTCACAACCCAATTCGAGGGGAGAAGAAAAGGCGGGAGACGAAAAGAGCGACATTGGATGTGATTTGACATGAAATTGACATGAAAGACGACACATTAATTAGTGCTATGATGATGTTTGATAAGACGTATTGGGAAAGTAGTGCATTTATTGGAGGAATGATGGGTTTACATGGGGAATGTGAACGACAGCCTTCAATACGCGTAATAATAGCAAGAGGTAGGACAAGGATCAAAAGACCGAAGCCAAATTGCAATTCCACATCGATTTCATCTTCCAACTCAATCAAGGTGAATTCGGGGGACGATTGTTAGTCAAAAAATTATTTTAGGTCGAAAAGGAAAGACGTATATTGTCCTTGGATGAGCGAATCTGTGAAGGACTAAAAGAAATGAAAGGAGAACGAAGAAGCGAAGGCATAATTTCCTGGACGATTATCATGAGACAAGCTATTTTACAGTTGACCCCACGACCTGGCGGTTAGGCAGTAATCACCATGATCTAAGCGCACAACATAACAATTACATACACGACCTAACGGTTACGTGCAAGCGTGAAACCTGGAAGTCCTTGAACCAGGGAAAGCAAAACTACTCAAATGGTTGGCGAGACTCTTCATTGTAAAAGGTCTAGGCGTGAAAAAGCAAATGATAAGAGAAAATTGAAGAATCATAACGAGCAATTATTTTAATTTCCTAGCTTTGTAATTTGTAGAATCATAATTTGTGTGCTTGTACCCCTTGGAGGAGTTTTCGTTGAATCAAACACCCATTGCTGGGACTTTGTCTCAGAAAGTTTGGGCCTTACACGTGTATTGATAAAAAATTATGCAAACACTTAGCATAATAAATGTCGGAGTAAGAGACGCGGTTTTGAACTTCTCTATCGTCTCAATATTTACTAGGTAGGAAAACTGAACCTGGTGTTGCTTTTCTCCCAACATCAGCAGAAGCTCATCTTGGTGGACATACAATCCTCGCCATTTTGGTTTTCTCTAAAACTAAGATCCCTTCATCAACTCTTTCATCTCTTATATGCCGAGGCGGCGTGGACTTCGTGACCTATAAATGCATCATAAACCGATAATTGTTGTGATTCTCTTATCACTGAAAAGTATTTTTGTGAGGAAAAATAATTACTCTCTATTATTACACTAACTATACTCTAGAAGCTCTCTTATTTGAAGTTTGCACTCTAAGATCTCTTACTTGGAGCTTCTTGTTGGGATGATTTGAGCTCTCAAATGAGCCCCTATTTATAGTGAAACTCAAGCTCACTATTACAACAAACTAATAAATGCACCTAAAGTAAACTTGGAGCTTTGCTCCACAAGTCAAAGAAAAAACAAGCTCTCATTGGAAGTTCGCACAAAAAATTCAATAAATGAGATCCTTCACCTAAAGTAGGTTTGGTGTTTTACACCAATGTCAAAAAATGGTGATGATTGGTCTACCAAACTTTGATAATAATGGTGTTTTTTGATAATGGTAACAATGGTTATTTTCAGCTAGACACTTCAATAATGAGTTGGAGGAATGCACACATTATTGGCAGGATAATAACATTTAATTCATAATTCAGACTGTATCTTTTCTTCAACAATAGCTATCTTAGGTTTCTCACCATGGACTGATATCACATTCTGCGGGGAGAGAAATTTGACAAGATCTATAATTCCTTTGCCATCTATATGAGGACTGGAAGATAAATTGATTAATCTGGCAATGAAAGACGTTTTTGATGGCTGTTTTGGTTCGAAGGGCAAAACAAGAAATTCACCCCTCGAATAAACCTATTTCAAATAGTGAGTTTATTTGATTAGTAGGGAACCACACAAATTTGACAAGCAAATGCGATAAACACAGAGATTTTGGGTGGTTCGGTTGAAAGTGACTTTTACCTACATCCATGGGAGAAATATGGACATTTTATAATACCTCGCAGTCAAGATCAACCCGAGCTACAAATAGGGGGAAGATCACAAATACAATGATAAAACACCTAGGGTCTTAACAAGCCCGTTATAACTCTAACAAGTGGTTAGGTAAAAAAACAGTTTCTATATCCATCTCTAGCTCTTAAGCTCTTAATTTTACAAGTTATGAAAGGTAAAATTTACTAACCCCTAAAATAGTGACTTGAACCCCTTTATATAGACTTCCAAAGATAGTAGTCCACTGACAATGATGTAAGCCAACATCACTAGGTCATCATTACAAATGATACCTTCCTTAACCATCCTCAATCCAACCAATTAGATTAACTCATTCCTCTGCTACTACACCAGTCTATGACGGCTCTACTCTGCCACTGCCCAACCACTGCACCAACCTATGTATAGCTGGTAAGGATTACTTTCAATGAGAACCATTACTTTTCTTTCGTCATCATTAGCCTTCTAGAAGCACATCCTCCCAGTTAGAGCATATTTCATATGGCTTCAATATTGGTCAGTCTGTGATCTCATCTTTGTTTCTCAGGCTAGGATACCGAGGCATATGATACTTATCAAAACTATGTCTTTAAGCTCTTCAACTGGGTCGGGCTCATATGTAAGGATTTCATCAGTCCGGGCCTTACGAACTCTCAGACAACCCCAAATCCCCATTCCCATGTGGTTTGGTAGGTATCACTACTCGCTTCATCTTCAATATGTTTTACTATTGTGAGAACTTCTCTATACCATATGGTCAAGTATTCCTGTCAAACCTCATAACTTCTTTGGCCTTTGCCATCCACCTAGTTAAATATAATTTTTTCTACCACTCCTCGATATCTAAATATTTCTTGAGATAATAACTTTAAAAAAACCACCATCAACAGATACATAATCTGACAGCGAGAAAATAAATATACGTTCAAATAAAAGTACACCTGTCAGTAAAAAGCTGGGGAAGAATTGTATGAAGAGTGTGTCAATTTAAGGGGTTAAAAAAGACTCAATTTTGGTAGGCAGACACATTAATAAACTATCAACATGCTAAAAATTCAATAATAACATTTGCAATCTGAAAGCGAGAGAACAAATATACGTTCAAATAAAAGCAAAATTGTCAGTAAAAAGAGAGAGAAGAATCGCATTAAGAGTGTGTCAATTTAAGGGGTTAAAGGGGGCTTAGTTTTGATAGGCAGACACATTAACAAACTATCAACATGCTAAAAATTCAATCATAACATTTGCAATTTAGATTTAATAGACATTTCTATAACTTGCCCAAGATGATTTCATGGGTGAGAGAGTGTGATGGAGTGCCGTTATCTAATAAGCTACATTTCTATCATGTATGGCATCGGGTTTAGCTGTTAGGTTAGGAATCATATGAACAAAAATGTAAATAAAGTAAAATCCCTACACGATTTGAGATAGATATATTTTACTTTACTCCTTTATATATGTATCTAAAGGGTTGTATTTGCTCTAAAAAACTACAACCACCATGCATGATAATTGGTGAAAAAGGCCTGATTTGTGTGGCTTTAAGAACATCTTCCTGAAAGGACGTGCAAAATTATTTGAAGATTGTAAAGCTACCACCAACATTAAAAGCTTAAGATACTGGGTAGGAGCTTAAGCTTCTGATAGTAACTAAGTTCTAACATGGCCCACTCATGTGGCCCATTCATGTGCGAGGCATATGGATTAACTAACAAGAACCTTTTTTTCATAAATGTGTTACGGTCCTTGAAGATTTTGATAAGAGAAAATATAATCTTCTTATTGATCATTGAATTAGATTACAAGGCATATATACACAAGTATATGAGATAAACAATAACTATTTTGTTACAACTAAAACTCCTAAAAATCAGCTCTACCTCCAACAACTTGAGATAATATTTCTTATCATAACTCTAACCATAATATACTAATTTAAATCGTACAACTAATAGCAGTAAATAATAAAACTTAACTAACTCTATTTATACAATTTCTACACTCCCCCTCAAGTTCGGTTGTACATATTGTACATTCCAAACTTGTAACTCAAGTCTTCAAAGTTTACTCTTGGTATGCCAGCTATTTGGAGTCAAGTAGGGGTGTAAATTAGCTGAATTATCTCACTTTCAACCTTCTCGAAGATGAAATGCCTATCAATTTCAACGTGCATAGTTCTATCAGTTGGGGTTTTGGGCGATGAGGCACAACACAAGCGAGGGTTCGGGCGAAATCATCATTTAAAACTTTTTCAAAATACCGAATAAATTATTCAATATCTAATATGAATAATTTATTCATATTTCACCTAAACCTATATATTCAATATCAAATATCAACATAAATATAGTGAAAATTCACGAAACTTTTACGTAAACCGTTTTTCCGTAAAATGATGCAAAACGTGTTTTCGACTGATCCGACCACCTGATACTTATGGAAACTTCTCAGGTCAGCAGTCACCCGGTTGGCTCAAAAACCACCCCGTAACGCCATTTTTATCATTTTTCGCTTATTTCAAGTCGGAAATACTTTCCGACAATTATGCTAACTCTCAAAACACATCCAAATCATTTAAAATTCACCAATTTCATCATAAAATCATAATCATTTCCAGGTCAAAATAGAAAACGAAATTGTCCAAAAATTCACGCTTTAAACCAATTTTCAACAAAATTAATCAAATTAATCCATCACCAAATGAGTCCCACCACACATAAACAACTATAGAACAATTCTAGGCTATCTAAGAGTGGACCAACAACTCTAGAATGACAACCATCAATAATTGATTTAATTTGAAACTTAATTACAATAATTCATGCCAAACACAATTCACACATGCTAATCACTTCCAATTTCATCCATCAAACCACAAAGCCCCAAATTTTCAGATTTGAAGAACCCCAGAACCTTTCTAGATTGTCAAAAAACAAGAAATAAGATTTCAACGCTTTGGGTTTTGAAGACTTACCTTAAATCTCCAAAGTTCATTAAGTAATTTCTTGATTTTTCTTCAATTTTTGTGCTTGAATCATCAACTCTCAATGAAACCTATTCTCCATCTTCTTCATTTGAGTTTCACGGCAATGGATGAAAGTGAACAAGAGAGAGAAACAAAATTTCCCATTAAATATATATGTTGACCGAAATTGTGTAATAAATGAATAATAATTTTGTTTTTTTTTAATTTTAATCAAATTAAAATCAATAATTAAGCTTTAGGTGGACCAATCAAATTGTCACACATTTTACTTAATAAATACATGTCAAGTGTCCAAATAATAATTGGACAAATCCATAACATTTATGGAAAAGTTTGAGTAATTAATTATTGAAATATTTAACAATTAAATATTCAAAAATCAAATAATGTAATTATTATTATACATGTATTTTAATTTATAATAAATAACAAATACATATATTTATGGCATGTGTCAAAATCTCATTTGACAAATAATTAATGTGTATTTAATCGTATTATGTATCAAATATAAATACACAATAATTATTAGAGGACAAAATCTCATAATGCATGTGTCATCATTTAACCAATCAAACGATACGAATTTACTAACTGAATCCGGTGAAGTATTATGAATAATCAGTATTATTCATATCAAGTTTCCCAAGTACTCAACGAGTACACTTCATATTATGGGACTCTCTAAGTTTAGGTTTATCCTTCACGAAATCCAATTTCGTGTCCATAATCTACCCACCATGGATTATGACGACCACAGATAATCTCGCTAAACTATACAAGCCGAGATCATAGCATACGTATAATCTCTCTGTCACAGGCTATCCATATTATACCTAGGATATAAATCAGAACATCAAATCCGTTCTATATAAAACATTCGACTTTCAATTTACGATCTCTAAATAACGGAATTGGTTTCTGACGTTATACCACGACCATGGATTTACTAGATCGTAAACACGTGCTGGATGCATATGCCATGTACACAGGACTAACAGATCATATCTTGATATGCACTGGATATCATTAGCATCAGTCCACACCCAATGAACAAGCGGAGGTATGATCATGACTAGATTATTGACATGACTGTCATCAAAGTGTGGAGGATAGCTCATATATCCACTGTGGTATCTCAAGTCGAAGGACCACTATGCTCGCTCAACTCGAGAAGGTTCCTATTGACATTGGTATACCATCTATTAGGAAACCTTCAGTGATTCGTTCAGTGTCTTATCAAATAAACACCTACATGTCTATACGAGTCTCCCGAGACTCATGGTTCACTGAGATAAACTATCAGATCAAGTCATGATATACAACATGTACTGGTCTCGGTAGATTTTACTAACCTACTCGTATGAGCAAATCTTGACCAGGAACTTTATTTAAGGATATACAACTAATAGTACGCTTCCCAATGTCAATTACAAACTACGTTGTAACCGCACACTATACTGTAAATACTAGGGTCTTTGTCTAATATACAAGTATCACTGAACCAAATTCAGTTTCGAGCTAATCGAAATAAGATATCTAATCGCAATTAGATCGAATAAGCATATAAAAGACAAAGGTACTACCGTTAAATTAGTAATATTGTGGAAAAGACAATTTCACGTATTCATGAATCAGACATAAATACAATCCGGATTGACACTCCGAGCACCAACCATAACTATTTCTCCCACTTGCTCTAGTGTCAATCCATGGTATCCTACACATATCTTAATGTGTGTCGCATACTCATGGCCTCAAGATCTCACCAGCACTTAAGAGGTAGGCAACAACAAGTAAGCCTACTTTAATAAATTAAGTCTATCCAACAAACCCAAATGTTTTCCTTAACCAGCATCATTCATATTTTGCATAATCTAAATTCCTTATTGACTCAGACGCTATATCAGTATTGTACGACTCAGATATTATATTAGTATTGTACTATAGCTGCTGAGTTATCTATGTATTTAAAGATCAAATCCAAATGCTATAAGACAAACGCAAGCACTATAATAATATCAAAATTTCTAATCTTTGAGTCACTATGCAACTTTGTAAGTCAATACTTCAAAAGATACAACTGATTCCACTAGTTCAGTAGAATTAACAGTGATAGTCCCACTACATCTTTTCTGACTTTATATGACATAGACCATCTAATGTCATAATTAGAATCAAAACTAATCTGACCTTATGGTTGCTGACTAAATTCTCCATGAATATGAAACTCATTCTTAATATCTCAAAGATCATAAAGAATATGTTTCAAGATCCATCATATGGTCTGCAGCATATCAAAATAACTCGTAACAATTACGATTAAATCGATATCCATAATCGCACATAATATAATATTTATCACGCCATCATCCTATGATACACAAGATCGAATAGACATTCCAATCAATCTATCTTTCGATAAAGGAATCATCATTTTACGAAAGATGAATACTATATACATAAAAAAATACCTTAACTGTCAAACAGTTATACTAATTGTCATACAAATAGTCTTATAGTGTCCTTTGTTAGATAATATCTAATACGCGACTAATGAGAGTATCTCACAAGTCTCTTAGTTTTATATCTTATATAAAACTTTATATCAAATATAACAGAGACTACTCCCACTACTTACACGGAGAAAAGAAGACTTATGATATATATAATACTAGAAAGAAATTTGTACACTCCCGCTTACCCTACTGACAAATATGTATTCCATCTACTGCGATAAAACCAGACAATCTGACTGATATCAAAATCAGAGAACATAGATTTCCAGAAATCTTAACTGAGTGTACAATAGGCTGCATAAACTAGTATATCAAATTGTGATATTAGCAGAACACAAACTCTAGGGCCATTTTAGAATAAATTCTTCAAACAAAGAAATCGTAACGGATCTCTTATTCAAAGAAACCATTCAAGAGCGCTACTTTGCATTCATCATCCAAATCACACAGTTTAATATCAACACTAACCAACAAATCCCTAATTGTTCAATTAGTGCGACTAGAGACAAGTTTTCTCAGAATCTACAATAGATCACCGAGTATAACCTTTTTCACTGTCATACTATAAAGGTCAAACCTTTATCGAGCTTACTTCGCTTTTACTGCGTAAATAATTTCCTCATTTTATGAGCCATTCATAACGAAAGCTTAAACAAGTTCAAAACTTGATCGTAGTAAGCCATGAACAATCTCAGATCTATGGTTCAATGCTAAGTTCCGAAATTGACATCAAATATTGCTCCCACTATAAGTTATAAGATAATTTTCTTCGATAAGAAAACATCAGAACCATTAAGTATCAGATACTTTGTAAAGGATTCTGATATCGTATAAGACTTATACGGAAGTTGTCTAAGGGTCTTTTTATCTTATTAATTATGTAGTTCCATCACAGTTTATCACTCTCTCATTTGACTTTGCTGAGTTAAGTCCTTTTTGCAATCGTCAACATCCAATGTCAACCACCAAGTAACAAAATAATTTTATTACTCAGGATCGTAGAAAATATATTCTATCAAATAGAATACAATATTCCGTTAAATAGAATAAATGATAAACCTTTCACTCATACCTCCAAGGTACAAGTACATTAAATTATATAACCATTATACAAAGGAAAGATTCAAATTTCAAACTTTTCAAGATTCGAATTTTCTACTATACATATCATATATGTAATTATAGAAACGAATGAAACCTTAATTAAAGAGATGAATTAGTGTTAAATGAGCATAACCCCAAGAGTATTGAAAACCAATTCGGTAACACTCAATATCAAGAATCAAATCATATAAGATTCGATTACTCCTACTGACCAATTCCAACACAATGGAATCGTGGAAGTTTAATATTGAGTAAGAATCACATTCATTAAATAACTACAAAATTAATTGCCTTAAATTCATGCTTTTGATCAAATCAAACATCTTCAAACAATTCAAAGACGCGCAATGAATTTTTAAAGACAAAGTTTTCAACACTACAGATAAAATATCTTTGAATTATTCAAAATATTCTATCCGAGTTTCATTAGTAACATATTGACAGTTCTTGAACAATTCAAGACGTTCAACATGTTCTCTATTAGAAACACGTAACTAAGTCATTGCAATTCATTAACTGAGTTACGAAGCAAAGAAAACTATACAAGTATTTTCTAATTCATTAAACTACATACCTCCAAAGCATTAATTTAATAAATTCGTGGTCCAATGACAATCATCAGTTAAATGAGATTTAATCACTTTCCTGAATACAATATTCATTAAATGGTTAAAGATATGTGATGTGATCTCATATTAGATCATCCTTTACCATACGGAACAAGCATCCAATGCCTTTATCTCATAAAACACAGTTCTAAATTATTTATTTTACCGAATATTTTTTCTTAAAATTTATCTTTTCAATAATGACACTACAAGTCGTATTAAAATATGTAACAACTGGTTATACAGAACAAATAACATCCAATAGTCACAAGTTCTAATATCAAATATCAAAATAGTTATTCAATATTATTTCAAAAAACCAGACGGGAGATCTAGTATCCAATACCTATAGTAATCGTATTATGAGAATCAATATTCTCTATACATAACTACACGCATCTCCTTTCTTAAGCTTTATAATTTGCGTTCAATTATTCGCAACAATTACAAATGATTGATTAACAAACTGTGTCATATACGTGACTTCTAAAAGTCACTAAAGCCAAGAAATGTCATTATAAGATAAACAAATACCTAAGAGGTTTTTCTAATGCCAGTCAAGAATCTCGAGACACAAACTGATTCATGTCAATTCTTACTACATAAGAATCAGTTCTAACTAGAATGTTATATTTTAAACCAGATATCTATTTAGATTACCTAATCGCGACTTAGAAACTAAGTCACAAACCATCTTGATTTTCAAGAAAATCGGAACAATAGTTTCCCGATGGTTTCAACTAATCTAACAATATATAAGTCTAATGTCTTTCTAGAACCTATTCTAGAAATACGCAACCATAAGTAAAGTTAGAAAACCTGTATATTCAAGTAATATACTATGCAGTGGATTAGAAATGTAAATCTATAAACAATATAGAATAAATGAAAACGAAAGTAGTAAATTGCATAAAATATTATGCACTACTTAAGTTATTGATTTTAAACCCAGCAGTATCTCCCACTACTTTACGTAATACCGTAATCCCCAACGGACAACGGGAATTCAATAATTAAATCGAATTTCATAGTGAGAATAGGATCCAATGAATATATTTTCACTCATACTTTGGCACGATCTCGCCTACATATATTCATTAGATAGACAACTCTTTATCAATCACTCACCAGTGACTCCAAGTTTCGATCTTGACCGTTTCTCACTGTGACAGCTTTGGCACATTCACAAGGAGGCATATCAAAGCTACACTTTCCAATGACAAACTCAAGCTACCGATGTAGTCCTGATAGCTTTGGCACGTTCAAGATTTCCACTTTCACTTGAATTTGTCTAGTATCAGTATACAATCGGTATGGATAAAGTTCTATCAACTATACCCTCACTACTTTGGCATGATCTCAGATGCAGCCATAGAAAGTTACCCATAAACCGTATTGACAAGACGGACCAAGAAATATGTATCCAATACACGTTACTTTACTACTTTATTTCTAAGCAGAGATTTTCCTATGGAAGCTACACTCTACATCAAATGTAGAAAATTAATCTAAATCATTTTCTAAACATTTCAATTTTACTTTAGAAAACATAACACAATTTAACTATTAAATTTATGTTATATTTTTCGTTAATGTAAAATCGAAAAGTAAAGAAACAAATCTAGATTACAAGCATATGCGAACATTAAATTGGATTATATATCATATATCAAGCATGAATAATGTAATGGATGTAGCATCAGACCCGCTCTGATACCATTTCTGTTGGGGTTTTGGCCGATGGGGCACAATAGAAGCACTGGTTCGGGCGAAATCGTATTTTAAAACCTTTTCAAAATACCGAATAAATTATTCAATATCTAATATGAATAATTTAATCATATTTCACCTAAACCTATTTATTCAATATCAAATATCAACATAAATATGGTGAAAACTCGTGAAACTTTTACGTAAACAGTTTTTCCGTAAAATAACGCAAAACACGTTTTCGACTGAACCGACCACCCGATACTTATGGAAACTACCCACGTCAGTACCAATAGTATCAGGGCAGTTCATGGGCTGCCCGAACAGTGAGGGATTCACTCTTTGGACAGCCGTCACCCGGTTGGCTCAAAAACCACCCGGTAACGCCGTTTTCGGCCGTTTTCACTTATTTCAAGTCGGAAACACTTTCCGGAAATTATGCCAACTCCCAAAACACATCCAAATCATTTAAAAGACACCAATTTCATCACAAAATCATAATCATTTCCAGGTAAAAATAGAAAACACAATTGTCCAAAAATTCATGCTTTAAACCAATTTTCAACAAGATTAATCTAATTAATCCATCACCAAATGAGTCCCACCACACATGAACAACTCTAGAAAAATTCTAGGCTATCTAAGAGTGGATCAAAAACTCTAGAATGACAACCATCAATAATTGATTTAATTTGGAACTTAATTACAATAATTCCTTCCAAACACAATTCACACATGCTAATCACTTCCAATTTCATCCATCAAACCACAAAGCCCCAAATTTTCAGATTTGAAGAACCCTAGAACCCTTCTAGATTGTCAAGAAACAAGAAACAAGATTTCAAAGCTTTGGGTTTTGAAGACTTACCTTAAATCTCCAAAGTTCCTTAAGCAATTTCTTGATTTTTCTTCAATTTTTGTGCTTGAATCATCAACTCTCAATGAAACCCATTTTTCATCTTCTTCATTTGAGTTTCACGACAATGGATGAAAGTGAAAAAGAGAGAGAAATAAAATTTTCCATTAAATATATATGTTGACCGAAATTGTGTAATAAAGGAAGGGCAATTTTGTCTTTTTTTTTTAATTTTAATCAAATTAAAATCAATAATTAAGCTTTAGGTGGACCAATCAATTTGTCACATATTTTGCTTAATAAATACATGCCAAGTGTCCAAATAATAATTGGACAAATCCATAACATTTATGGAAAAGTTTGACTAATTAATTATTGAAATATTTAACAATTAAATATTCAAAAATCAATTAATATAATTATTATTATATATTTTTTATTTATAATAAATAATAAATACATATATTTATGGCATGTGTAAAAATCTCATTTAACAAATAATTAATGTGTATTTAATCGTATTGTATATCAAATATAAATGCATAATAATTATTAGCGGACAAAATCCCCTAATGTATGTGTCATCGTTTAATCGATTAACGATCCAAATTAACTCACTTAATCCGGTGAAGTATTATGAATAAAGCGTATAAAAGACATGAGTGCTACCGTTTAATTAGTAATTTTATGGAAAATACAATTGCTTGTATTCATGAATCAGACATAAATACAATCCGGATTGGCACTCCGAACACCAACCCTAACACTATCATGATGAACTGGATTTTTAGTTATGTTGATTGTTGCTTGGTTGTCATTGGTTCCAAGTTCTGGAAAGTCATTGATCCATATTTTTTTTCACATATGCCTAAAGCCAATGATCAAAATTTTACTTCAGCACTGCTCCGCACAACCACATCGTGCTTCGTACTCCTCCAATTTACCAAGTTTCCCCCATACATAAGAGCAGTAACCAGAGGTAGATCTGCGGTCTGAGACGTTTCCAGCCCAGTTAGCATTGGTATACATCTTAATACTTCAATTATTTCATTTCTTAAATAGAATACCAGTTCCAAGATTCATTTTTAGGTATCTCATAATCCTCATTACAACTTCCATGTGTTCTTCAGTTGGGTTGTTCATATGCTGACTAAAAACACTAACTGAGAAACTAATATCTATTTGTGTGTGAGCAAGGTATATGAGTCAAATAACTAGTCTTTAATATCTCACTCTGTCAACTGGTTAACTGTCAGCAGCAGTTCTAAGCTTGTTATAGGCATCTATTGAAGTATCAGCTAGTTTGCATCATGACATTCCAGTTTCTTTGAGTAGATCTATGATAAATTTTCTTTGAGATATTACAATTCCCTGCTTTGATCGAGCCACGTCCATGCCTAAGAAGTACTTGAGAAATCCTAGGTCATTAATCTCAAATTAAGTGGCAAGATGTCCCTTCAAACTGGTCAGTTCTTATTCATCATTTCTAGATAGGATAATGTCATCAACATACACTATGAGAGTGGAAATTCTTCCTCCTGAGTTGACATTTTCAAATAATGTGTGATTTGACTGATATATTTTGCACCTAAACTTTACTATGAACTTGGTGAATCTTCCAAACTAGGCATGAGGAGATTGCTTTAGACCATACAAGAATTTCTGCAGCTTACAAACCTTTTAGAGTTATGAGAATATGCCAATCATGGTGGTACTTCTATATACACTTCTTCTTCAAGGTTATCATTGAGAAAATCATTCTTTATATCAAGTTGATGTAGGTTCCAGTCACAATTTGCTGAAATTGAGAGAAGATTTCTGACTGTATTAAGCTTGGCCATTGGAGCAAAGGTCTCTTGGTAGTCGATTATATAAGACTGAGTGTATTCTTTAGCTACTAATCGAGCTTTCAATCTCTCAATGCTTCCATCAGCCTTGTGTTTGACAGTGAAAATACATCTGCAGCGTACTGCTTTCTTCCCTGGTGGTACGTAGTTCAGTGACTTTCCAGGTATGATTATTCTCAAGAGCACTGATTTCTTCATTTGCTGCCTTTGTCCACCCTGGATGCTTGAGGGCTTCAAATACAGACTTTGGAATCTGTATATTGTCAAGTGTGGTGATGAATGCTCTGTATGACTCAGATAGATTGCTATATGAGAGATGCTTGGACCAAGGATGCAGAGTACATGACCAGGTTCATTTTCTCTAAGCAATTGGAAGATCAACAATGTTATCAATATCTGGAGTGACTTGCATACATGGGATTATCTTTGTGGAGGCTAAACTCGGTTCTGATGACTGGTCAGGTGTTGGCATGGACTCTGAACTCGGTTCTGATGACTGGTCAGGTGCTGACAATAGTGGTTCTTCACTCATGTTATTCTCTGGTTGATTCATAATATTACAAGTATATGTGCTGACACGAGAATAAGGTTATTTATGTTTGATGGAGATGATGGTAGATTTGATTGACTAACCCCTGATAAGATGGTATTTTCCTATATCTGAAATTCATTTATATTCTCCCCATGAATCTCAGATTTGTGATAGTATGGTTGAGACTCAAAAAATATGACATCCATGGAGGTATATATTCTTTTTGTGGTGGGAGAATAGCACTTGTAACCCTTCTGATTTGAGGAATACCATAGGAAAACACATTTGATGGATCTATGATCCAATTTTCCTATGAATTATTGAGTAATATAAACAAATATGGTGCAACCAAAACACTTTGTGGGAATATCTGAGGTAAGTAATCTACTATGAAGGAAGTGTTTTTGGAGGATTTGATATGGACTTTGAAAACTGAGCATCCTAGATGGCATTATATTGATGAGAAAGGCAGAGCTAAGGACTACATCACCCCAGAAATGCTTTGGCATGTTATAAAAGAACATTAATGATCTAGTTACTTCTAACAAGTGTCTATTTTTCCTTTCTGCAATTCCATTTTGTTGATGGGTTTGAACACAAAAGCTGATATGAATTATGCCTTGGTTTAGAAAATATGAACTCATGGTGGATTTCAAGTATTCTAAGGCATTATCAGTTTTTAAAATTGGAATTTTGGTTTGATTTATATATAGATCATTGAATTAAAGTGTTTGAAGATGGTTTCCACTTCTGATTTTTCTTTCATGAGAAATATCCAAGTTAATCGTGTATGATCATCAATGAATGATACAAACCACCGAGAACCATATAGATTTTTTATTCTAGAAGGTCTCATACATCACTGTGAATTAAATCAAATGGTTTGGATGGTTTATAGTTGATTTTAGAATAAGTATTGTGAGTGTGTTTGGCTAATTGACATATTTCACACTTGAAAGAACTCGAAATTTTATTGATGAATAAATAGGGAAACATCTTTTGGAGATACATAAAATTCAAATGACCTAAGCGATAATGCTATAACATAACCTCATTATCTTTATTGACACTTAAGGACTGATGACATGAATTAGACAAATAAATGAATACTGTGAGTTTTCCTTATGACTATGAGTGTTGAAGAGATAGATTCACGACGATAAACTTGCACTACTAATCATCTTCCTCAAATTCAACCCCTGAAACAAGCACAGATTTGGTAAAAATTTGATTTCACACCAGAGATCATAACTCAATTTGCTAACAGAGATTAGATTGCATTTAAGAGAAGGAACATGTAGTACTGAGTGAAGAATTATGTCCTATGATAGGACTATGGAACCTGTTCCTATGAATCTGGATACTGATCCATTAGCTACTCAAACTGATGAGTTGGTGTTGATTGGATTGTATGAGCTGAAGTGTGACTTATCACTTTTCATGTGATCTGAAGCTCCTAAGTCAACAATCCATGGCTTGGAGGTCCACTTCCCAACAGTGTAGGCAACAATAAAGTCAGATGTTGAGGCCTGTTGGTTGAACAGATGTTGTAGCACCTCAAGTTGCTCTTTGATGAATAAACTAGTATGTCCTATCACATTTGAGGAGTCTTTGGTGGTCACAACAACATTCACATGATCTTTTGACTGTCGGGGATTCCAGTCTGTTGGTTTTCTATGAATCTTCCAGCAAGTTTCTCTGAGATTGCCTGGTCTTTTGTAGAGTCACACCGTAGTCGTCCTCATCGTGTCTTGTTTCATTATTGTGCTGATAACCTCAAACAGCAAGATCAGATCCTTCTTATAAGTCTCTTAGTGGTCCTATCATGACTCTCCTTATGCTTTTTTCATGTCTTGCAGTTGAGAAGGCTTCTCAAGTGCTTGGAAATGGCTTCAAACCCATCAATCTTCCTCTAACTTCATCTAGTTCTTTGTTGAGGCACTATAGGAACTTAAAGGTCTTTTTTTACCCGATGATTCCTTTGAAGATGGCAGCATCATCAGTACACTTCTATGAGATGGCTTCAAACTTGTCAAGTTATTGCCAATATCGAGACGGAGAGTTGAAGTATTGAGTCACTGATAAAATTCCTTACCGAAGGTCGTGTAATTGAGCTTCAACTTGGAACAATTCAGATGTGTTCTCTGAACTGGAATAGGTCTCCTTGGCTGCATCCCAGATTTCCTTTGTTGTCCCACAGAGAAGACAGTTCTCACATATGTCATTGTTCATAGAGTTGATCAGCATAACATGACTAGGTGATTATCAATCTTTCATGTCTTGTACTTTGGGTCAGTAGTTGATGGGCTGTGGCTTCATCGTTGAGGTAGTCTTCCTTTCATTTTCCGCAGATGAACATAAGCACTGATTGAGACCATTGCAGGTAGTTATGTCCATTGAGTCGATGGCAGGTGACCGTGTGAGGTTCTTCATTGTTGTGGGAGGTAGTAGCCTGAGATTCAGTTGAAGGAGAAGTGATTTCACTGGCTGAGGTTTGAGATGCCATGCCATACTTGGTCATGGTGAGATTTTGTGAGTGAGTTTGAAGGAGAAGAATAATTGGATTCAGAGATGTTGAGGCTCTGACACTATGAAGATTTTGATGAGAGAAAATATAATCTTCTTATTGATCATTGAATTAGATTATATGGCATATATATATACAAGTATATGAGATAAACAAGAACTATTTTGTTACAACCGAAACTCCTAAAAATCAGCTCTACCTATAACAACTTGAGATAATATTTCTTATCATAACTCTAACCATAATTTACTAATTTAAACCGTATAATTAATAACAGTAAATAATAAAACTTAACAAACTCTATTTATACAATTTCTACGGTCCTTTTAGGAAAAGTCTTTTTTTTTTTTGTGTGATCATTCTTATGTTTCTATTGCCTCTGGTGAATAACAGGACTCAAGGTAACAATAATAACAATTACAATTCGACAAAGTAAATTTCTAATAATCTACAGCAATTACTAGAGAATCCAACTTATGTGCTTGTACAAAATGTAAATTTCTCAAATTTGAACACATCTTGTCCTGGAAGACAAAGGAAACAACAGACACTACAAGAAAATAGATCTTTAGCGTCGAAAAATTTTATTGTTAAAAGTCAAAATTTTGTCTCTAAAGGTCTTTAGTGTCGAATAAAATTTTTGACGTGAAAGCTTGGTCGAGGAAGGTATTTAGCGTCAAATATTGATTTCGACGCTAAAAATATATCATTAGCGATGAAAATATTTATCGCTAAAAGTACTTATCTTTAGCGTCAAAATTGATTTTTGACGCTAAAAGTTAATACTTTTTACGCCGAAATTTATTTTCGACGCTAAATATCATCTGCGACCAAGATTTCGCGTCAAAAATTTTATTTCGAAACAGAAGACATTTAGAGTTGAAATTTTGACTTTAGCGACGAAATTTTTCGACACTAAAAGTGAAAATAATAAATAAATAATCTTTATAATTAGTTTTAAAAACTAATTATAACAAAATTGATATTATAAATTTAATTTCAAACTAATTTAATTACAAAAGTAATTAAATTTTTAGAAAATATAAGAATATAATTAAAAATTTGTTATAAAATATTATGACAATGATATCTTTATTAATATAAAAATAAAATTACAAAATTTATCACAACAAAAGGCTTAAAATAATAAATAAAATGATAAAATATAATTTTTCTATATATTTTCTCCATCTTCACTTTTATATTCTTCATCTTCACTTTCATTTGATTTTAATTTCCTTCACCATCTTCATTTTCATAACTTCTTCATCTTCATATTCCCCTGCAAAAATTAAAAAATTAAAATATTGGATGTTAATATAAAATACAAAAATGAAAAAAAAAATATAATGAAAAAGAAATTTAGAGAGAAAATAAGAATATGAGAGAAAGAAAGTGAGAATAAGAGAAATGAAAGAGCAAATGAATTTATAGGAAATAAAATAACCTTTAGCGACGAAATAGGATTTCATCGCTAAAGGTCCTCAAATAGCGGGAATTATTTCTGCCAAAATTTTGATTTTTAGCGTCGAAATTTTTGACTTTTAGCGTCGAAAATTCATCACTAAATGTCAAAAATTTTAAATCAAATTTAATTAGGCGAAAAATTCAAATTTTAGAAGGCGGGAATTTGAAAATTTTAAATTTACCATTTAGCGTCAAAATATTTGACTTTTAGCGCTGAAAATTTTATCGCTAAATGTCGAAAATTTAAATCTAATTTTATTAGGCGATAAATTAAAATTCCATAAGGAGGAATTCAAAAAACTTCCAAATATAATTTCGACGCTAAAGGTGCAACCCTTTAGCGTCGAATTTTAATTTCGATGCTAAAGGTACAACTCTTTAGCGTCGAATTTTAATTTCGACGTTAAAAGATCAACCTTTTAGCGTCAAAATATTTGACTTTTAGCGCCGAAAATTTTATCGCTAAATGTCGAAAATTTAAATCTAATTTTATTAGGCGATAAATTAAAATTCCATAAGGAGGGAATTCAAAAAACTTCCAAATAGAATTTCGACGCTAAAGGTGCAACCCTTTAGCGTCGAATTTTAATTTCGACGTTAAAAGATCAACCTTTTAGCGTCAAAATATTTGACTTTTAGCGCCGAAAATTTTATATCGCTAAATGTCGAAAATTTAAATCTAATTTTATTAGGCGATAAATTAAAATTCCATAAGGAGGGAATTCAAAAAACTTCCAAATAGAATTTCGACGCTAATAAAGGTGAAACCCTTTAGCGTCGAATTTTAATTTCGATGCTAAAGGTACAACTCTTTAGCGTCGAATTTTAATTTCGACGTTAAAAGATCAACCTTTTAGCGTCAAACAACTATTTTGACACTAAAGGAGCAATTTTTAGCGTTAAATCCAATTTCGACGCTAAAATGTTGACCCTTTAGCGTCTAAATAGATTTTCGACGCTAAAGATTTACCTTTTTACGTCGAAATTTAAGTCGACGCTAAAGGATTTATTAGCGTCGAAAAAAATTTCGATGCTAGAAGTCCATATTTTTTCGACGCTAGAAGTCCATTTTCTTGTAGTGAGATACAATAGAAGGAAAAGTTCATGCGAGGAGAAAAATATTGTGCTATGAAAATAAATTATTAAAGAGGAAGGTGATGAATTTGAACCTAGCATCTCACTTCAATTGGGGTGTTATCGAAATAAATGGGCTTTCCCGACATTAATTTGTGCCCTATGGTTCTAGCAACACAATACCAAAAATAGATTAACAAGGATTCAAAAATAAATCAATGGGTTTTACCACCTCCGCTTAAACTTATAATTTGCGATTTGGCGGTAGAATTTTTAAAGATTTTTTTTAAAAAAAAAGGTTTAGAAAATAAATTATATAAATAAAATAGTGTTTTGATGTATTGAGATTCATTTCTGAAGGAACCCAATTCTTAAAAACCTCAAGTGAAAGGCCGCCGGTTTTAATCCCAGGAGTGGCAAAGAGTGATAAGATTGCACAATCAAGATGAGTAATTGAAGGGAGAAAATCAAGGGATCTCAAACCTTAAACATTTGTAACATTTATCTTGTAATTAATCCTTTCCTTTTATTGTAATCTCTTTTGTATTTCAAATTTCAAACATTGTGTATATATAATGCTTAATGACATTATGAATAGTAAGAGAAAAATATTATTCAAACTTGTCTTCTCTTCATGGTATCAGAGCCGAGATCCATTATCTAAATTTTTTTTTTCCCGACCACATTCTCCCCTTTTCTGTTCAATGGCCACCGATGGTACCCAAAATTTCATCCCCAATGCCCAAGACCCAACAAAACCTCTAATCATTGTTACTATCCACAACTCAATCAAACTCACATCAACAAATTACCTCTCCTGGAAAACCCAAATTGAAGCGACTCTCATCGGCTATGACTTACATGATTACATTGATGGAAATCAACCCACCCCACCACGTACAATCAACACAAATAATGTAACTTCTCCCAATCCCGCATATCGCACCTGGCTACGCCAAGACAAACTAATCTTTGCAGCTCTGGTCGGCACCCTCTCACCATCTCTGGTTCCTCTCATCACCCAATCTACCACCACCTATGAAGCCTGGCAAACCCTTGCCAACACCTATGCCCGTCCCTCTCGTGGTCATATCAAACAACTAAAAGATCATCTTAAACACATCACCAAAGGCCCAAAAACAATAACCGAGTACATGCAATCTATCAAAACCACAGCCGATCAACTAGCTGCCCTTGGAAAACCTCTTGACCATGAAGATCTAATTGAAAAGGTGCTTGATGGACTTGATGATACCTATCAGTCTATCATCGACTCTGTCAATGGCCGTGATTCCACTATTTTATTCGATGAACTCCATGAAAAACTCATCAACAAGGAGTTATCCCTCAACAACAGGAACAAACCACCTTCCCACCCGGCATCTGCCCATCCCACCAATGTTCGGACCTACAACCGACCTCATCCTAGTCACACTGCCCAGCCCGGTAGGTTTACACCCACCACCAACCCTCAACCTCCCAGAAACTCCCCCACCAACCCTAGAACTGACCGACCACCTCCTCGTCCTTTTCTTGGTCGGTGCCAATGGTGTCACACTCATGGTCATGTGGTCTCCCAATGCCCTATCTTCCGCCAACACTTTCCACGTGCGCAACAACCAGCCCGTCCCACCAACTCGTCCAACCCTCGCCCAAGCAGTCCCTGGCAATATCAAGCTAATGTCATCACCACCTCTTCCTCAAATCCAGCCTGGCTTCTAGACAGTGGAGCCTCGCATCATGTCACTACTGACCTCAACAACCTTGCTCTCCACAATCCTTATGACGGCATAGATGAAATCATGATCGGTGACGGCACTGCACTCCCCATTTCCCATCATGGTTCTACTTCTCTTAAAACTCAGACTCAATCTTTCAACTTATCTAATGTTTTATATGTTCCCACAATGAAACGTAATCTTATCTCCATTTCTCAATTTTGCAATTCCAATAACACTTCCATTGAGTTCTTACCCTCTTCCTTTAATGTGAAGGATCTTCGCACGGGGGCAATTCTGTTGCAGGGTCGGACTAAAGATGGTGTATACGAATGGCCGACCTCCCCCACTCGGTCCCCTATAGTCGCTTTTTCAAGTGTCAGAACTACTATACCTGAGTGGCATCATCGGCTCGGGCACCCATCCTCGTCGGTCTTCAAAAATATCATGTCTTCATTTAATTCAGATGTTTCTCTTTCCTCTTATTTTAACTTCAATTGTAATTCGTGTCAATGCAATAAAAGTCACAAGCTACCGTTCTCTTCATCTACTCTTACTACATCTACACCTCTTGAGGTTATATACACTGATTTATGGACCTCCCCGGTCTACTCGTTTGATAACTTCAAATACTATATAATCTTTGTCGACCACTTCACCAAATATATTTGGCTTTATCCCCTCAAACGAAAGTCGGACACTCGTGATGTCTTTGTGCGCTTCAAGGCACTAGTAGAAAAATTCTTCAACCGACCAATCCTAACACTCTACTCTGACAATGGGGGGGAATATCAAGCTCTCACTTCCTTCCTCACAATACATGGGGTCTCACATCTCACTTCCCCTCCTCACACTCCAGAACACAATGGGTACTCTGAACGTCGTCACCGACATATCGTCGAAACAGGTCTCTCTCTCCTTACCCACTCATCCATGCCTCTTTCATATTGGCCCTTTGCCTTTTCCACTGCCGTCTACCTTATCAATCGCATGCCTACACCGACCTTACACCACAAATCACCCTATCTCCAACTACTCGGCCATATGCCGAACTACTCTCAAACTGCGCAGCTTTGGCTGTCTCTGCTACCCTTGGCTACGTCCCTACACATCTCACAAACTTGACTCCAGGTCCTCTCCCTGTGTCTTCGTCGGATATTCTCTCACTCAGAGAGCTTATCTCTGTATCGAACCCTCCACATATAGACTTTACTCCTCCCGACATGTCCGATTCGTTGAGTCAATCTTTCCCTTTGCCACATCACAAAAGTCTCATACCCGTACAACCCCGTCCACTGTCTCTGAATGGTGCTCCATGACCTTCCCGGTATTAAACTCACCATCACCGACTACCGACCCTGCACACCCACAGGCTGTACCACCCACTGGTGCTCCTATCCAACCCCGCCTACCTTTACACAGCAATTCCACAAGTACCACCACTTCACAAGTAATAGCCGATCAATCAAACCCCGACCGACCACATGAACCTCCCAGAATACCATCATTACCCGACCACACCAACCAACCACATAACCCCGATCACACAGGCATAGCACAACCCGACCTACCATCCCTCCCCATAAACACAACCCCCGACCGACCACATGATCACTCAACATCAACCAACATAACCGACCATACCAACACCGACCAACCAAATAATCCCTCCACATCAACCAACATAACCGACCACATCACCACCGACCACCCACGTGATCACTCAACATCAACCACTACAACCGACCACATCACAACCGACCACCAACAACCACCCTCCAGTACAGCACGTGTCATTGTTACACGCTCCAAAAACAACCTTCATAAACCGATCCAAAAACTTAACCTCAACACCCAGCTTCATCAACCTACACTCGAACCCTCCACCATTACCCAGGCCCTCAAGGACCCTAAATGGCGCCAAGCTCTGTCAGACGAATATAATGCTCTTCTTCACAATGGGACTTGGGAACTAGTGCCACCCAGTCCCGACCAAAACCTGGTCGGCTGTAAGTGGATCTTCCGCACAAAATTTAATGCTAATGGTTCTATTGATAGGTACAAAGCTCGATTAGTTGCCAAAGGATTCCATCAACGTCCCGGTGTGGATTATTATGAAACCTTCAGCCCAGTCGTCAAGCCGACCACCGTTCGAATTGTTCTCAGCCTTGCGGTTAGTCAAGGATGGTCCCTCCGACAACTTGATATCAACAATGCCTTTCTTCAAGGCACTCTCACTGAAGATGTCTATATGTCCCAACCTCTTGGCTTCATTGATCGGGATCATCCCCATCACGTCTGTAAACTTAAAAAGGCCATCTATGGTCTCAAACAGGCCCCTCGAGCATGGTACCATGAACTACGTCAATTTCTTCTACAGTCCGGCTTCACCAACTCACACGCCGACACCTCACTGTTCATCTTCAACAACAGCAACACCACATTATATCTCTTAGTCTATGTCGACGACATCATCATTACCGGGAATAATGTTCAAGCTGTCCACAGATTCATTACCAAACTCTCACAGCGCTTCTCTCTCAAGGATCTTGGCCAACTTGCTTATTTCCTTGGGTGGAGGTCACTACCCACAACAATGATCTTTTCCTAAGTCAACGCAAGTACATTGCCGATCTGCTCACCAGAACCCACATGATTGACGCCAAGCCAGCCTCAACTCCTCTGGCAACAAACCCGACACTCACATTACATTCTGGCTCTCCTTTACCTGATCCGACCGAGTACAGAACTGTTGTCGGCAGCCTCCAGTATCTCTCCCTCACTCGACCGGACATTGCTTATACAGTGAATAAACTTTCTCAGTTTATGCATCAACCGACCACTGATCATTGGCATGCAGTCAAGCGATTACTGCGATAACTCTGTGGCACTCTGGATCATGGCATATTCCTCTGCCACAACTCCCCTCCCGCACTTCATGCCTACTCCGATGCTGATTGGGCTGGTAACAAGGACGACTACACCTCCACTGGTGCTTACATAGTATATCTCGGTCACAATCCTATTTCCTGGAGCTCCAAGAAACAACGCACGGTTGCTCGCTCCTCCACTGAAGCTGAGTACCGATCAGTAGCCTCCACTGCTGCAGAAATTAGATGGATTTGTGCTCTTCTTACCAAACTTGGCGTCACTCTCTCTCTGCAACCAGTCATCTACTGTGACAATGTTGGTGCAACCAATTTATGCTCCAATCCTGTGTTCCACTCGCGAATGAAACACGTCGCGCTTGACTACCACTTCATCCGGGAACAAGTTCAAACTGGTCTCCTCCGGGTCTCCCACATCACTGGAGCTGATCAACTAGCAGACGCCCTTACCAAACCACTTGCTCGGTCTCCATTCAACACACTAAAGTCCAAGATCGGACTCTCTCCACGACCGTCCATCTTGTGGGGGCATGATAAGATTGCACAATCAAGATGAGTAATTGAAGGGAGAAAATCAAGGGATCTCAAACCTTAAACATTTGTAATATTTATCTTGTAATTAATCCTTTCCTTTTATTGTAATCTCTTTTGTATTTCAAATTTCAAACATTGTGTATATATAATGCTTAATGACATTATGAATAGTAAGAGAAAAATATTATTCAAACTTGTCTTCTCTTCAAAGAGAACAAGGTTCGGGAGCATCTATTAGAGAACAGTCAAAAATGCGAACTGCAACATCAAACCCATATAAGAATATGACATAACCATTCAGACAATAACTGTTATTCAGTGATAAACTAATTCCAGATATTCGCTTCTCTTCATCCAGTTCTGGTGTGAGTTAGAGCACTGATTGATCCCCAAAGAATGTGATATGTTTTAGAAATTGAAATGAATATACGGTGTAATTGATTTCAGAAAATATATATATATCAAGAAACTATAGGGCATTGTTCTGAGAAGACAAACTTACGAAAGTGATTGACTTGAAAGATTGAGCATCATGAGAACAGTTTGAGGTTCTCACGTAAACTTTTTGCAGAAAGCGTTTGAAAATATGTCAATATCATGGATAAATAGAGTTAGAGTACTATGTACGAAATTTGAATTCATGGAAACTTATTATAAACTTCCTTTATTTTGAAATACAAGCAAAAGGATATTTCAATTTCATTTGGTATATTTAAGAAGAGGAATCGAATTGTTTTCCACAGACTGAGTAGAGGTTTCTAGATCAAGAAACAGACAAAATTGCTATATGACAACTAGAGTCAATCTTGAAGGGGAAAGGTAAAGACAACAAGAAACAAGAATTTCAAGCATGAAGAAATTACTGAGTAATTGAGGATTTGGCAGTGGTCATTGTAAGAGCGAATGAGGATTTACCGTATGCCTATAACGTCGACGACCATTATACTGTTGGACTCGCTGTCCGTAGAGATTACGAATAGCCCCGTGAGGAGATTAACCGGAGAATAAGGGAGTCGCCACCCTGTATGAGACACTAGGAATGATTAAAAGGCCGCACTACAACCTCTCGCAAGATCTGACTTTCAACCTTTTTGGGTTTGAAATGGTCCATTACTGATGCCCGTATAATATTTACGCTCAAATGAGGTATCCCACATCTTATAATTTTCACGAATACAAAGACCACCATACTGTCTGCGACCACTATACTATTGGACACGTAGTCCGTAGAGAGTACGGATAGTCCCGTGGGGAGACTAACTGAAGAATAAAGGAGTAGCCACCATATATGAGACACCGGGAATGATTTATGGCCGTACTACACCCCTCGCAAGGTCCGACCTTATATTCGTTTGGGTTCTAAATGGTCCCTTACTGATGCTCGTATAATATTTACGGTCAAATGAGGTATCCCCATATATTATAATGCAAGATCACACATGCAGTAATTTATAAACCATACATTTGCGTAATAATGAATAAGTAAATATCTTTATATTATTACAACAGTTGATAAGATAATGATATTGAAATAGATCTGGTCATGCATTTCATGCCTTGGCCTCAGAGAGGCCTAGCTGGACATGTTCAAGATTGCCCGGGCATAATATTCAATTTATATGTTCGGCCGGACTTGCTAGAACTCTGGTCTGATACTCTGCATAAACTAGAAATATTGGAACACATATGTTGAGTGAGTCGTAGATACTACAACATCATACCACGTCATCCCTCACAAGGATTTATGTATAACATACAAAGTATGAGACTTTAGAGCAGTAAAGATAGGAAATATCAATTCCTATCAAATAATGGGAATTGGTAATATTCAGATGCGGACAAATGCAAGGTATATAATAACCCTGAAAGAGGTGAGACATGTTTCAGAACTTTTGCTCAATCTACTCTCAGTGGTAGCCCTTGACAAGCAGGGCTATGCTAGCCAGTTAGCAATGGCACATGAAGAATGATAAAAAGGTGTCATGGTCGTTGCCCGATGGCATATTTGTGGCACTTTATACAAGACTCATGAAGATATGTGCAGTGAGCCTCAATGTAGCTGACCATGAGGTTTCTCAAAATCTGTGACACCAGAGCCTCGGTCACATGAGTGAGAAATGATTGTCTACCTTGATAAAGAATTATCTAATTACTGTCTCCAAGAATGGTGCTCTAGATCCTTGATGATCAGAGTTGCTCAGTCTGGTGTACTTTGATGTTTGTGGTCTATTTGAGGTCAATTCACTAGGCGGTAACAAATATCTTCTGACTTTCATTAGCGATGCTTCACGAAAAGTATGAGTGTATTTCCTGAAATCAAAGAATCAGGTCCTGGACTACTTCAAACTGTTCCATGCCATGGTAGAGCGTGAAACAGAGAAGAAACTGAAGTGTCTTTGCATAAATAATGGAAGCGAGTACACTTCTAGAGAGTTTGATGCCTATTGTGGAAGTCACGATATTTGACATGAAATGATTATTCCACGCACCCCACAACATAATGGTGTTATTGAAAGAATGAATTGTACCATTATGGAGAAATTCAGAAGTATGATCAGTATGGCTAAGCTGCCAAAGCCATTCTGGGGAGAAGTTGATCGTGCTGCCTGCTACATGATCAACAATCACCATCTGTACCATTGAATTTTGAGATTTCGAAGAAATTATGCACTGGATGAATCTCTATTCTTCTCACCTTAAACATTCGGTTGTTTAGTTTTTGCACACGTATCCAAGGAGCCCAGACAAAAGCTCGATGCAAGGACTACTCCATGCGTCTTGATAGGCTATGGAGACGAGGAATTTGAATACAGGTTATAGGATTCGAAGGAAAGGAATGTCATCAAAAGCAAAGATGTAGTGTTTCTTGAAGATCAAACAATGTAAGACATTGAAAAGCCCAAGATGTCTTCTAATTCTAGTGCCAATAAAATCGATTCAAATCCAGACACAACCCCAACACCAATACAAGTGGCCATAGATAATGATGGGATGCAAGATATGTCAGAAGCAGAACCAGGGGAGGGGAATGATGTTAAGAAAAATGAGCTACAACCTGCTCCATCAAAGGCTATAGGATCAACCACAGATCTGGATGACAACAGACCTCCAGAAACCAGTGAACCTCCAGTATGAAGATCTGAGCGAGGCCTGATTCCATTAACTAAATACTCAAAATCAGATTATATTCTGCTTACTGATGAGAGAGAGCCAGAAAGTTTCAAATAAGTTGTATCTCATAAAGATAAAAGAAAATGGTTGTACTTATGAGATAGTCAGGCTCTCACAAGGCATGAAGACACTGAAGAATAAATGGGTGTTCAGCTGAAGAAAGATGGCAATGAAAATACGGTGAAACACAAAACCTGGTTAGTAGTCAAAGGATTCTTACATAAAAAGAATAGACTTTGATGATTCATGAAATTTTTCACCAATTATAAAAATGACTTCAATCGGAGGTATCCTAAGATTGGTAGCCAATTTAAACTTAGAGCTTGAACAGATGGATGTTAAGATAACATTTCTTCATGGTGATCTAAATGAAGAAATCTATATGGATCAGCGAGAAGTTTCAAGATTTCAGGGGAAAAAAACCTTGTTTGTAAGCTGAAGAATAACTTGTACGGCCTCAAGCAAGCACCAAGATAGTGGTACAAGAAGTTTGACTCATTCATGATAAGTCAAAACTACAAAAGAATTGCAGTGGACCCGTATGTTTACAGTCAAAGGTTTCCAGATGGAAATTTCATTACTCTTATATTATATGTGAATGACATGTTGATCGTTGGACAAGATGCAGCGATGAACAGCCAGCTAAAGAAGGAACTCTCTAAGTCTTTTGACATGAAAGACTTAGGATCAGCTCAATAAATTTTGGGAATGTAAATAGTTCGAGATAGGCAGAACAAAAGATTGTGTCTTTCACATAAGAGTTATATTGAATGAATAATCTGGAGATTCGATATACAAAAGCCAAACCTGTTAGCATTCCGCTAGCACATCACTTCAAACTGAGCAAGAGTTCAGGCTCCTTATCCAAGAAATATAAAGGAGATGTCATCCATACCATAGTATTCAGCAGTGGAAACCTAATGTATGTTATGGCATGTACCATACCAGATACTGCTCACGCAGTGGGTGTAGTGATCTGTTTTCTCTCTAACCCAGGAAAACAACACTGGGAGGCAGTTAAATGGATTCTCTGGTACCTCAAGGGTACATCGAAGTTATATATGTGCTACGAGGGAGCTGATCCAATCTTGGAAGGCTATACAGATTCAAATATGGTAGGAGATCTTGATGGTATAAAATCTACATCAGATTTTCTCTACACTTTTATAGGGGTTGTGTCATGGTAGTCGGATACATTGCGACAGTCAAAGTGCTCTGGACTTGAGCAATAACCCAATGTATTACTCCCGAATGAAGAACAACGATATTCACTATCATTCGATACGCGATGTGGTGGATCAACAACTGCTGAGAATAGTGAAGATTCATACATATGAGAATTCAACTGACATTTTAACAAATGTGGTTATTCAGGACAAACTAGAGCTGTGCAGAGACATAACCGGGATAGCTGTCAGATAACGATCGTTTCAGATGCAGTTGGAGGGGGAGAATTGAAGAATCCAACTTCCACCACCATTTTAAGCAAGTCTCCAAGATAGCTTTAGGTGGAGCTTTGAAAAATGGTGTAAGCTTCCAAATAAACTTTAGGTGATTTTGGTTTTTTGTTGACTTTTGAGTCATGTATTTTAATATAAATATGGAGCTTATTTGTGAGCTCAAATCATCCCAAACATTAAGTTTCAAGGTAAGAAATCTTAGAGAGTGTAAAAAGAAAGTGAAGTTTTTGTAAAATCTGTAAACTTGTAAATTCTATTCTTATGATAATAGAATCGGTTTTTTCTCAAAAACACTCTTCAGTAATGTTGAACCAATTGAAAAAATAGAAGGCAACATAAAACTACCATTTTGGCGCAGCATATAACAGATAATACTGGCCTTCTAATAATACTTGTTGAGAAGGAGACCATTCTAACCTGGCTGGAGAAACTACAACCGAAATACGGACAAAGGTTCCTACTTAACAATGTGCAGACAAAAGGTTCATTACTCTGTTATTTGGCCATTTCATCCTTGAAACGATTAATCCTCTCTTATTTAACAAAGGTTCCTTATTCTGTTATAAGAAGGTCAAGCTGTAGTCTACCTATTTGAGCAGCTCCAAGATGTCTATCTGAGTGAGCTACCCACGGCCACTACATGTCTCTAGCATTGCATAATTACGAGTCACCAAATAAATTGATCCACATCACTTTAGTACAACAACATAGAAAATCAAAATCTTACAATAGAATATGGTCGGAATAAATTTTGTTGAAAGTATTCGCTCTAATACAACTTTGTAGAAATGAAGAGATTCTTTGGTGCAACAGTGGTATTTAGAAGCTCTTTTGCAACGTTTGTTTTTATAATTCAGATTTCAACTTTGAGAACTATTTTTATAATTCAGATTTCAACTTTGAGAACCCGCTCGTCTAGCATGCCCAACAACATCAAAAACCAACACCAGGATTTACAATAGGGATAAACTTTCATCAAAGATTCTGGTGGTCCTACCGAATCAAGTCTGTCTCATAGAGCAAAATCACTTATAGGTCTTGACAACAAGAAACAAGCAGCAATTCAAAATCAGCCAGGGAGAATGCAGCATACCAACAAGCCCAAGAAAATTTCTATACAATATGGACTGGCCTAGTACAAGTTACAAATAGGAAAAGTGAGAATATATGAGCACCTTTCTTCATGCATTCTGCAATATGATCAGAAGTAAATTGCTTTTCCTCCCCCCTTCGATCAACCCCGAAACTTTTCGATAATCCACCAACATTATAGGAGCTAATGCCTTTATCAGTTACTGCAGTGAAATGATTTTAATAAAATCATCTACATAAATTCTTCATATCACAATCATCCTTGCACTAAAACGGAAAACATTACAACCATGAGATTGGAAATCAACATGCAAACCATCCAAAAAAACACAAATACGAATGAATTTAAACTAATCACTGCAAGAGAAATGGAAAGGATATAACACAAATACAACATGCATAATACTTTTGTTTACAACAAATTTGTTCAAAATACCTTTAAATTAACAAGCTTCAAATCATAAGCGGACTTGATAATATATGAACGGTGTTTATGGTGGTTTTTTAAAATTATTACCCCGAAAGGAAGGTAGAAGGGAAATTGTACTTGGTCGAAAGTATATAATAAATGCTCAATGGCCTAGAAGTGAGAAATGGAATGAAGAGTGACACTCACAAATTGATTGTTTACTCCCAAGTATAAGTGTGTCGAAGTAATAAAATAACATGGTAAGTCCGAGGTCGATCCACAGGGAATAAATTTAATATGATAAAATAATAATTTAGCTAATAAAAAAAAATACTAGATTTAAAGGATTCACTCTTGATATTTCAAATATAAATAATTTTTACCTTTTATAAAATATAAATAATTATTTCATAATTATCAGGTATTAATTATGCCAACACATGTAATTCGTCTTGTCGATAATTAGTTATACCAAGGCACTAAATATGTCAAAACATATAAAACCAGCCATAAAAACGGTAATAATTTGTCTATAACAAGTCCAGTTAGGTACTCACTTATGCCAAATATACAAAATCAGTCATATAGGCAGAACCGTATTGTCTAAAATTATTCAGATCTTTAATAGTCCACTCTCTCTCATTTATGGCTGTGCCAATCAGAGACTGTATACAACTAGTTAGGAGTCCTCAATAAATTGGAAAGGGTATGTTTTTTGTTAGAAAATTATCACAATTTATTAAATATAATATAAAAAATCACATATATTTTCATATCACTAGCTTCACCATTTACTCCAGTATAATACAATTTAGCATAAAAAGATATAAATAAAAACACTCATAATTTTATTAATAAAAGAAAAAAATACAAAAGAAAAAATACACACAAGAGCTCATCCCACAAAGTCTAAAGAGAGACTTGTGGAAATTTTGTTAAGGAAAATAGGATGCTGAGCACCTCTTATGCAAGTTGCAATCAATTGCAATTAAATTTTTTTTGTTTTGTCATTTTCTATTTGTTTTTATTTTTTTGTCTTTTTAACTTTGATTTTGTTTTGTTTTATATATTTATATAAAATACATGTGCAGTTAAAGACATCATAAGCTCATTTTATCGCCAATTTAAACACGGTGAATATTTTCCAAGTTCGATTCCAATTTAATTGTCAGGTCCTTTTAGGTTTATGGGTCTTGGAATTCATATTTTTTGTCCATTTTCATGTTGAACATCCGAAGCAATATTTTATTTACACAATAATTAAAAATCACAATAAAAATATATAAAACATAAATTTAATTATTGATTCACAAATGTAGTAGATTAAGGGGATTAATGAAATTATAAGTGTAAAATAATTAATTTTTCTTTTAATAAATGTGCACTTTTTAATGTTAATTACACCCACAACAATATTATTACTAGTTCCCTAGTAATTTAAGCAAAAACTTAAAAGAAATATTCTTATTCAAGTTAGTAATTTTACCATTCTTCCATACACCGATATGATAAAGTACCAATTAATTCATTGTGCCCACAATATTCACAAGTCTTGTTGAAAAGTGAGTAATATTTTTGTCCTAATTTTTTTTTCAGAATTCACACATGTTGGCAATGACAGATTAATTTTACACAAAAATAATTTTTTTTTTTAATAATACATCTTTAACTTTTGTAACGAGTTTTTGGACAATGACTCTCAAACCAGTTGGTTTTAGGACACTATGTGTTAAGACACCCCTACTTATGTAATTGCTTGGAACTCAGATATAAAAAAAAGTGTCTGATTTCCTTTAAGCTTTCTCTTTAACCCATATAACGAGCTTTGGGCCAATGACTCCCAGACCAGTTGACCTTAGAGCACTAAGTGTCAAAACACCATACAGACTTAATTGCTTGAGTTGGAGAGATTAAGAAATCGAACTTATTCACACATATTTTTTTTCTCTTTTTTTACTGAAGTTCTACCATTTTACGCGAACAATCACTGATTGCTGAGGCAAGATATCCGGATACTAAGTACAAGCTTGATTACTTTTAGGTGTTGCCTTCAAAAAACTAGAGAATTGAATATTACAAAATTTTCACTTACAACTCATGATCATATGTTGTCATGTATGTTGATAATACTTGTCAAATGAGCATATGAAAATAAAATTTAAATAATTTTATGGAGAATTCGCAAATTTAAATAATTTAAAAGGAATTGAACAAAAATAACTTGTTAAGAAATAAGGTAAAAATATTTTTTTTTTTTTTTTTTATCTTTTTTACAAATAAAATAAAATAATAATTAAAAAATAAATAAATAATTCTAGTCAATTATCCTCTCCCCTCATCCAAATTGAGGCATGTTCCCTAATTTCTTAATAAGAAGAATTGGAGTTTAGAAGACATCATTTGATTCATGTGGTATTGACAATTGAATCTACAACACTTCTGCTAAAAAAAAGGTTATAACTTAAAATAGTAAAAAAAAAAAAAAAAATCAAAATAGTAAATTGAAATGTAGTTATGATTGTGGCTCATATCTTGCTCTGGTTTTACGTCCAGTAACGACTTGAACACTTTCTATGGGTCGAGAATATGTTTTCCATCCAGTTTTGTTATAAATTAGCAAACATGATATTTTAAAGTCAGATTTCCGAGACTATAATATAGTAAAGTATTTTTAAAAAAACACAAAAACAACACAAAAGTAAAAAATAAAATAAAATACAATAGTGTTAAATTATTACTCTATCTATTAAATTTTATTCCCCGACAACGACATCAAAAACTTGACACACTCACAAAGGAGTTCTACTCCCAAGTATAAGAGTGTTGAAGTAATAAAATAACCCGGTAAGTCTGGGGTCGATCCACATAGAATAAATTTAATATGATAAAATAATATTTCAACAAAAAAAATACTAGGTTTAGAGGATCTACTCTTGATATTTCAAATATAAATAATAATCATTTTTTATAAAATATAAAGTATAATTATTTCTCAATCAATTTATTTCATAATTATTTTGTATTAATTATATCAACACATGTAGTTCGTCATGTCGATAATTAGTCATTCCAAGTACTAAATATGCCAAAACATATAAAACAAGCCATAAAGACGATAATAATATTTTTCTATAACAAGTTCAGTTAGGTGCTCAATTATGCCAAATATATAAAACCAGTCATATAAGCGGAACTATATTGTCTGTAATAATCAAGATTATTAATAGTCTGTTTTCTCTCATTTATGAGATTCAAGTATTATCTCTAACAATCGGAGAATATCTGCAGCTAGTCAAGAATCCTCAATAAAATGGAAAGAGTATGAATTTTATTTGGGAAATTATCACAATTTATAAAATATATATAAATAAAAATCTCATATATTTCATACCAATAACTTCACCATTTACACTCATAATTTTATTAATAAAAGAAAATAAAATTACAAAAGAAAAGATACAAATAAAAGCTCATCCCACAAAGTCTCAGGAGAGATCTGTGGAAATTTTACTGAAAAAAATAAGACACTGAGCATCCTTGTGCAAATTGCAAGCTCAGCTTGCAATTTGCAAGCAAAGCTTACAATTGCTTTCCACGATAATTAATTTTTTATTTTGTCTTTTTCTACTTATTTTTATTCTTTTGTCTCTTTGCTTTCGTTTTCGTTTTCGCTTTGTTTTGTTTTATATATTTATATAAAATACATATGTAGTTAAATATATCATAAGTTTATTTTGTCACCAATCTAAACACGGTGAATATTTTTCAAGTTCGATTTGAATATAGTTGTTACACCTTTTTAGATTTCTGGGTCTTGAATTCATATTTCTTGTCCATTTTCCTATTGAGCATCTGAAGTAGTAATTTACTTATACGATAAATAAAAATCACAATAAAAATATTTAAAACATAAATTTAATTATTAATTCATAAATGTGGTAAATTAAGGAGATTAATGAAACTACAAGTGTAAAATGATTAATTTTTCTTTTAATAAATGTACACTTTAAGTGTTCATCAAAGAGTGACCCAACCACAGTATGAGTCAGGGCTTTCTCCCATGAGAGATAACAAGTAAAAGCCCAAGGGCCCAAAAAGAGATGAAGTTTGACAGGAAGACCTGACCACATAGTATAGCAGAGTTCTCTCAAGGGCAGAACATGTTGAAGATGAAGCAAATAATGATACCAATTCGACCACATGAAAAATGGGATTTGGGGTTGTCCGAGAGTTTATAAGACCCGACCCGATGAGGTCCATACATGTGAACCCGTCCCAATTGAAGAGTTAAAGGGCATGACTTGATAAGTATCATCTGTCTCGGTATCCCGACCCGAGAAACGAAGATAGAATCACAGGCCGACCAGTATTAGAGTCATATGACGTATGCCCTAACTGTAATGTTGGCAATGAAAGTTTAGCTATCAAAAAGAGGAACATAAAGATCAATAAGAGGCTGAAATAAGTAGATCTAGAAAAGAATGAAGCTCAAGCTAAGTTTGAGCAAAGCCTAATGATGGTAGATGACCTCGAGGAGAGGAATAAAGGTTTAGTTGATAAAGTCAACTCCTTAGAAACTGAACTTGAATATGCTAGAACCGAATTTTCTGTATTTTCTAATGGGACTGGAAAACTAGACTATATGTTCGGGATTGGTATGTCTCCTTGTGTGAAAAAAGGATTAGACTTTATTGAGTCGAGTTGTGACAAGGTGTCAACTTCCAAAACTCTGTTTGTCACAACTCAGTCCAAGTCTGGACATAATGTGTTGACCCCTCATGCACGTGACTTAGGTAAAAAAAATATGTTCATTATATTCATGCGATTCCTCATCGTATTCTTCATCATGTGTCTTAATCTTAATCTAGATGTGTGAATGGGAAACCTCGCTCTCATTCGAGGTTATGCATGCGATCACTGTGGCAATGTAAGACATATTAGGCCAAAATGTTTCTTGTTGCGTAGACATAAGAAAATGCATAGGACTGTTCCATCTAGATTTGGATATTCGAATCTAGTTTCTCAGGTTTCTATGCTAATAAAACTAACGCAATCCCTTAGTGAGAGATTTGTTGTATTGCCTAGGAACTCTCAAGTGGAAGAGATTCATAAGAAAGTTTGAGTGAGGAAGCAAGATGACTTCTCATCTACTTCAAAGTGCCATGATCATAAAAGGCATGATGTGAGTGCACTTCGATGTAACTTCTGTTAGAAGTTGTATTTTACTTTCTCATTGCATGTGCGCGCGCGTGTGTTTTATATTTTTTCACACGTTTATTTTTTTCACTACATATGGGTGTGTGTGTCTTATTTTTGTTATATATTCCTTAGTATATAGGATGGAAACCCAGACCTAAAATTCATAGCTAATTCTGAATGGACGGTAGTATGATCTGTACTCGGGATACAACTCCACATACCATTGGATATTTACAAGTCTTTTTATGTCTTTATTTCTTTTATTTTAAAAAAATGAAAAATAAAAAAAAAATGAAAAAGACAAAAAATATTTTTGATGGCTTGTTAGAGCATGAAAAGCTTGTTGCATGTGATCTTGGTGTGTAGGATATATGTTTATGCATGTGTAATATTTTTTATTTTTCTTGATGTTTTATATGCATGAATGTGTGTGATAAAAATCCTTGGTATATCTTGTACTTGCACTTCACATACACGGTTATATTATTGTCAAGGCTTAGTCGCATGTATGAGTTTTTGGACTGGCAGTCTAATCTCTATCATACTTCGTTTACTAGATAATTTGACATTTGACTAAATGACATTTCTATCTCCTTGTAATAATATATATATATATATATATATATATATATATATATATATATATATATATAAGACTCACGTGTAAAAGTGCCAATGTGCCAAATTTAAAAGATAAGGGCAAAAGCCATTCACTCGAAAGAGTTTTTATTCGTGAGCTCATCATATTTATGGGGAAAATATTATAAAATGCAACCAATATTGCTTATTTTCAGGTCCTAGTGGTGTTGGTTTGACAATATTTATGGACTTGGTATGATAAGAGATGAGATTTTTTTGGCTATGTCATGCTCATAAAATAAGGTCTTAAGCTTCTGTAGGGAACGCCTTCCCTCGCGCAGCGGAAGCGGTTAGGCTCAGGAATCGGACTTGAAAATTTTTTCTGCTCTTCCCTTGCTATGGCCGAATGTTACCAGTGATATTGCTGAAGTTTTGGACAAAATTTCAGCCCCGGAATAGTCCCGAAACAGTACCCGAACAGCCCTTGAACTGCAGTGCAAAAACTGGAATGTTTTGGACACGTTATGGGCGCGTATGTTACCAACTCTAGGTCTGATTTGTGCCACTGGCAGGTCTGTTTCAGATCTGATTTTTCTCCCAAAAGTTATCCTAATACAGACCTTAAGATATCCTAAAGTGTTTCCCAAAATCCCGAATGAAAATCAAACAAAACGGAGCTCCCTGAACCTCTCTGTCCTTGAGCAATTTAGGGTTCCTCAGGGAGTGGGGCCGCAAACTGCAGGGGTGGTTTGGGGATGATTTTCAATGTCACGAGGTCTTCCGAACTATGTCTCGACACTAACGGAGGGTAGTGTGGACTACACTCACAAGAAATCTCTAAACAGTTTAGAGAACGATCACACACACCGAAGAGAGATCTCAACGTTTGAGAGCTCGGAGAAGGAGATGGATGCTAGGGTTTTTTCCAATGGTTGTTTTTCAAATTAAATCATAATTCTTTTATACTTATGGTTAATTTGTTTCATAAAACAAATCAACCACTAGTCTCCCAATAGGTGTAGAATTCGGCCAAGGCTAGGGATTAGGAATCCTTGTTTTATTTTGCTTCCAAAATAAACAAATCATACTCCCTATAGTACTCCAAATTTTCGGCCAAGGGGGATATTATTTTGGATTTGATTTTGTTTCCAAAACAAACAAATCCTATCCCAAAATAAGTCAAAAATTCGGCAAATGTAGGGTTTTAATTAGGATTTGATTTTGTTTCCAAAACAAACAAATCATATTCCTTATCCAATAAGGAATCCTACCTTGGTAATAATTCTTAGCCTTATTAAATCATATCTTATATAATTTAATATTCTAATTTAATAATTATCAAATATAATTATTAATACTTTATATTAACTTTTAATATAAAGTCTCATGTGTGATATAATTAATATTATTAATCACATTAATAATATTGCTTTTGTGAGTATATAATTGGACCATCCAATTATCTTAGCTCCGCTAAAGTAAATCGAGCTAGCACGGGGACCAAGTGGACCTACGGTTCTGAGCTCCAATAATCTCGAAATTTAATTAAGCTCTTAATTAAATATTCCGAATTATTAACTCCGGGTTATTCCACTAAAAACCCGAAGTTGCACTCTCGTCACCGTAGATGAAATATAAGGTCGATCAAAGTCGGTGTCCACCGATATAGTCATTGCATATAAATTGATCCTTCACGAATATCTCGTAATTAGAGCCGGGTCATAATGTCCGTTATATCCTTCTAATTATTTTATCTTAAGTACCATTGATTCTCTAATGAACAATTTATTCATAACGGTTATGAATATTAATCTTTCCATTCGTAATAGAAAGACTTGATCGCTCTAATCGTTCAAGTACTGAATCAATCCTTAAGAGAGATATTCATCTACTTCTCGCAAGAAGGAGTGAATTCCATGTCTATGTAAAACATTCCCAGCTACATAACAGACTATGCCCCCAAAATACGTAGTTATTGGTTGGGTTTGCTACACCAACCTCACCTTTGTAAATCAAAGGACATATCCCGCCATGTAGGAGTTCGTAGTACACTCAGGATTAAGACCAATCCATATATGACCATCAAGTAGATTGAAATGACTTTCTTTGTTTGACAGATATTATAAGAATGTCATTTCTATCTGGGTCCAGTCCTAAATGATCACATCATACAAGGTGCCTCCATTCTCATGTCTCTACATGAACGATCCGGATTAAGATCGCCATCCAAATATAGAATGGACCGCAGCTATAGACAAACCACAAACAAAGCACCAGTTTGTTTGCTCTCTATGGACTATTTAAGATTACTAACTTCAGACTCGTATCCTCTGGTGCATGACACTCATGTACCAAGTCTTGAAGGTACATAAGTAATCTATGGTATTTATGAAGATATATAATATGCGAAAATTAAAACAAACAATTTGATAAATGAATAATGCATCATTTTATTTCTATGCAATAGAAACCGTTTACATCATATGTAGCTCTAGGGCATACATCCCAACAGCTTCGATTTGCTGTGCACTTATTTTTTCACGCAAATGCTTGATGTGCTTAGGTGTTTATGTCATATGCATGTGTGTACTATTTAGCAAAATCTTAAGTGATGCATATTATTTCATATCACAAACAGCTGTTTACTGACTGGGTATCATTGTACTTTCTTGAAGTGCTGTTATAGTCGTTTTTGTTTAATTATTTTTTACCTCATTGTGTGTATGTGTGTGCTTCAAGGTTCTACATACATATTTTCTTTGCATATCTATGAGTTTTTATTTCCAGTATGATTTTTTGCAACCTTCATAGAGTTGTTAGTGAGGGGGAGTGAGTCATGTTTGCATATACTCTTACATTTATTGTTTATTCTGGTTACTTCATCCTTTGTCATTTCATGATAAAAGGGGGATAATATATGAGAGTGTAATATATCATTGTTTTTATATGTGTGAGAGTAGTATATCTTTGTTTTTATATCTCCAATTTTAGGGGAGTCAGATTAAAAGGGAGTATGATATCCACATGTTCATGCATGAGAGTTTTATGAATATGCCTTATTTTGTTCTTGATAATCCCAATGCTTTTCACGGTTTATTATTGTTTGTTGGATGTTCCAGGTAAGCATGTTATTTACTGAGATGACATTGATTTCAAGACTATTTGGTTAGGCATTAGATCGAGTCTTATTGTAATAAGTCTTTGTCTTGATGGTTGGCAGTTGTCTATTTTTTGTTTTGGGTCTTTTATTGTGATTTTTGTATTAGGTAATGATTTGTCATGAAATGCCAAAGAGGCAGTTGTCTATTTTTCGTTTTGGGTCTTTTACTGTGATTTTTGTATTATATAGTGATTTGTCACGAAACGCCAAGAGAGATTGTTAGTTCTATTTTTATTGACAATGTCCATAACAAAATAAGTTCAATTAAGTTATAATAAGTCTTAAAGAACCTAGAGTAATTAGACTGGTATTTGGCAAATCTGGATTAATTCCGTTAGTGTCACGTTCGTATAGACGTTCGAACAAGTAGTGTTAGTGGCACATTCGCTATTGGGTTCGAACGAAATATTTTAGGGAGCAAACGTTCGTGGTCCGTTCGAGTAAGCATTCGAACGAACCTTTCCAGAGAGCACGTGTTCGTGGCACGTTCGAGTGGAGTTCGAACGCCCATGCAGAACTGAGTTATTTAAGATGCGTTTTTAACCTAATCTGATATTGGGAAGACTTTTTTTTACCATATCTATATAAAGAACATATAGCTATATTATCTTGAGCCTAAACACCTTTCTAGCTTTTCAACCTTAGTGATTTCACCTTGAAGACTTTTTGATTCTTTTGTCTTTGTTGTTTTGGTAAGATCGTTCTTTGTTAAGTCATCAACACAATCAAACCAACTTTAATTACCCTTCAGAGTTCTCTAGGAGGAAGATTGGTAGTCGGAGTTTCGACGTTCAAAGTTGCAGAGTTAATTCACTCAGAGACTTCAGAGGTTCTGAAGAAAATTGTGGGGTATGAGCTTGAGTAGTTTTTTGAGTTCTTACAATCTACAGGTACTTGAGTCGATGGAGTTGCGACCATAGTTCTTTTATGATCACTGTAAGTTTTTCTCTTTATAGTGGAATTGGATTGGTAGCCGAGATAATCGGAGTATTTTTTACTCGCACGAGTTTTCCACTTCGTCACGAAAATAACTTGTGTTGATTTTTTGTGGTTGATATTTATTTTCTGCATTACTATTTATTACCTGAATATTTTGCATTGATCTATAATTGCGTAGACATAAAGTTGAGTGGTTTTTGATTTGATTAATCAATACACACATTAATTATGACTTGTCTTAATTAATTGTGATGAATTCCGTATATGGTCAGAACCTATGATAAATATGAACTCTCAGTTAGATTGAGGGTGGTTGAGAAAGACAGTATTTGTAATAAGGACCTATGGACGTTGATTGACATCAGAGTCGGTTGAATAATATTTTTGAGAGTCTATATAAAGGGGTTCAAATCACTATTTCAGAGGATTAGAAAATTTTACATGTCACAATTTGTAAAATCGAGAGCTTAAGAGCTAGAGATAGGGAGAGCAAATTTGTTATTCACCTGACCACTTGTGAGAGTTGTACCAGACTTGTTAAGACCCATGTGTTTTATCATCGTATTTGTGATATCCCCCATTTCTAGCTCGGGTCGGTCTTGATCTCGAAATATAATAAAATATCCTTTTTTTTTCCCGTGAACGTAGATATGAGTCACTCTCCTGCGAACCATGTAAAATCTCTTTATTTATCATGTCGACTTATTAAATTTATGTGGCTCCCTACTAATCAACAAATTTACTATTTAAATAAAGTTTATTCGAATAGTTAATTACTTATTTCACCATTTGAACGAAAAAAACAGCGGTCAGGAGAGAGCATTACAAGTATGAACAGAGAGATTTGGAATTTTGATTATCGAGGACGAGGCAATCGATGGCCATTCTCTGCGTTCTTTCGAGGGAAACAAACTTTGGCGCGTTTTTGTTTGATTCATTAGAGCATGCAACGACTAGATTTTGTTTTTAATTTTTATTTTGTAATTCTTAATTATCTAATTAATTTAAAACATATAATAATTATTATAATTTTATTTTATTACCAAATCTGATTTTTCTTCAGAAAATTATTATTTTTTAATTATCATAAAAAATACAACTAAAAAATTTATATGGAGTGTAGGAAAGGTGGTAACTTAATGTTATTTTTTAAACACTTCTTTTAATTTTTTTCTTTCTTTTGGGTTGAGTATTGTTAAGTAATATTTAAAATAAATTTTTTTTTAAGGATTTGAATAATTTTTGTTGCGCTTAGTATACTAATAAGTAGGGGTGGGCGCGGTTCGGTTTGGTTCGGTTTTTGCTAAAAACCAACCAAACCATATTTTACGGTTCGGATTTTTTACCTTTCAAAACAAACCATTAAATAACGGTTTGGTTCGGATTGAAAATTTTTTAAACCAGCGGTTTACGGATTGGTTCGGTTCGGTTTACGGATTATTATATTTAAAATAAATTTTCATCCACTTAAGTGGGAAAAAAAACTAGTATATCCAACAAATAATATGAAGTACTATGGTGTAAGGTGTGACTCCAGTAAACACACGCACTCCATAAAGGATTGAAAAATGAGGCACAATTAATTCTTGTATTTTTTAAAAATTACCTTGAATACTACCATCATTCTAATTAAGAGACAAATATAACATCTTACTTTCAAGAATAATGATACTACCATAAAACAAAAAATTTAAGAATAAAAGTATTAATAAATGAATTGAAGAATAAAAGTATTAACAAATAAATATATTAACAAAAAATTTAAGAATAAAAGTATTAACATACTAATTAAAAGAAAATATATCATAAAATTAAAAGAAAAATACAAATTTTTTATAAAAATATATAATTTTTTTAATTATAACTGTTCGGTTCGGTTTTACAGGTGCGGTTCGGATTAGCTCCTGAACCGAACCGTAAACCGTTTGGGGTAGGCCAATCCGAACCGCAAACCGAACCGTTAGAAAAAAAAACCGTAAATTCGGTCCGGTTTGGTTCGGTTTGCGGTTTGGTTCGGTTCGGTCGGTTTTTTTGCCCACCCCTACTAATAAGTAATAATCTTATAAGAATATCATCAAATCACATTACTTGAGGACTTTTGAAATTTATGCGATCAAAGAAAAATTATGAAAAGTAATTTAATATAATTATAAATAAAAATAATGAAATTAGAAGTTTGACACCAGAGCGAAATCAAAGGATATCTTGAGAGACGGATTTCATAATTTTTAAATAATTAATTTAAAAATTTAAGAAAATATTTTTATTATTTATTGAAAAAAATTGAGGAAAATCGACCGCCCCGTAGAGTTAAAAGTCTTCCCTTGCTTGACACCTTTAATCATTTTCTATATACCATTCAACGGAGAGAGAATTAATTACTTAATTAATAATTACTGTGTACTTTTTTATATTATTTATTGTTAAAAAGTCCCCATATAAATATAATAGTCAAATTCTCTTGAATAATTACTTTTGAAAAAGCCTATGCTTTCGGACTCTGCATTAAATCATCATTACATTATTAACAACCAACATAATAGTGATAGGGCTATTGAAAAAAAATATATTACAAAATAATGTGCCAAGTGCCAACCTAAGCAAGAGTTAATTTGCTCTCTAATAATTAATTTTGCTTTAATCAGCCAATCGTAATCAAAGCTAATGAAGTGGGAATTGTGGGACTTTAATATTTGGTGAAATTTTTTATTTCAAATTTTATTTATCTTGCAAATTCAAAGAATGGTTCACTTTTTTTAAATCTAGTTGTGAGTTGAATTATATAATTTTTTTTCATAATCTTATGCGAAGCGTATTTTAGTAGTAATATATATTAAGATTCGATTATATTTAAATTATTATCCAAAAATTAATAATAATTTATAAAATAAAAAAAATCAATATAAATTAAATTCACTTAACCCTGATTCGAAATTATTTTTTTAATTAAAAAAATCTTATGTGACATTTACTTCGCAAAGGTAATGCAATAGTTTTCCTGTTGAAAATGACTAGATTATGATTATAATCTATTATTATTAACCTAATCCACCTTCCACACAAGCTTATGTGACATTTACTTGGCAAAGGTGATGCAATAGTTTTCCTGTTGAAAATGATTAAGATTATGATCATAATCTATGATTAATAACCTAATCCACCTTCAATACAAGCTTATCAACATATAACACGACAAGAATTGTAATTCGTTAGACGTTTGATTGGCTTAATTATTAACCTAAAACATCATCATTTAACCCTTGAAAGTTTTTTTTAATTAACGGACAAAATATGATAATTATCCAGAATCATCTCCTTATATTTATCCTCCTAGTCTCCCATTGTCCTATCATCCTGTGAGGGTTGGGAAATGTGTTATTGGAAAAATAACATGATAAAATGGTATTTGGTGACATAATTTTGAGTGAACTATACTTTGTAAAAGTTAAAGGTCATGAGTGATTCGAATTCTTCACACTGAATCTTTCGAAATCATATATCTATTTGCTCAAAATGATGTTCAAGTGAATGAGAAATTGTCTCTCAATATATACCTTTAGATAGGGAGAATTAATGGAAAAATTAGTTGTCCCATATAAGAAAGAAAATAAATGTTATATAGTTTTTCAATTATGATTAACTAATGTAGTATGCATGGAGGCTTTATCTATGTGCACCCATAAGGGTATAAATCCCTGATCCAATTATCCTTTGATATTCTCCAGACGTATCAAATCAAACTGCTTCACCAACCTATGTTTTTATTTTGTTTTTTCATCATGTCATCATCATTGTATTCAATTTTTATGGAAAGAGTTCAAGCATATCGGAAGTTAAACGGAAATAATTTGGTAGTGCTCTAAAAATATTTTATCCCCGTTATATTTTGGGAAACGGACATTGTAATGATTCTAAGCATCAACGGTAGAAGACAAATGTGTTTTAAGGATACTGTGTGCTACATAGGCTTCAGGTTTTATTCTATATCTTACTTTTATTCACAACTTCAGTTTTATTTATTTCGTATTTGATCAATTCAATTTCATAATTTCATTTTCTTATCGATTATGAATGTTTATATGACTAACAGTATTGTGTTATTTCCTATAATCTTATAACAGATATAAAATGGATTTTTTTACAATATGGGTCGGATTTAGAAAAGTCCACCATAATTCAAGGTATTTTTTATTTAAGCCTGGACTTGGGAAAACAAAATAAAATTATCAATTCAATGTTTAGGAATTTGAACTTTTGTAAAATTATAATATTATTAGATGGACTTTTTCTGTTTAGTCTACTTTTCAACCCTAAATGACATGACATTAAAAAAATATATAGTTAAGATTGAGTTATATGTCACATGTTATTAAATGATAACACTATGAAAGACAATGAGAATGTTCTAATTCTTCTATGTAACACCTCATCGAAGGCAAGATGTTATCGGTAAAAGACAAGAATAACATGTCTCTTTGAGCCTTAAAATTAACGAAAAATTGACATGACGTACCCTAAAAATTAGACAATTTGGAATTTAGTCCAGCACCAAAACAACCTGTAATGAACATCAGATATGAAAAAGGACCTCCGGTGACGGAAACCCTAGTAGTATTGAATTTCTAGGCAACCCCATATAAGTGAGCGAACCCTAAGAACCGCGAATTACAATTTTGTAAGAACAAAATCCTTTCAAGATCAGGTTGGACCCCCAAGAAACCTGTTCTTGAAAACCCTTCTTTATTTCTTATCAGAACCTTGAACCTATTTTTATTAGGAAATAAAACCTCTTCAAGATCAAGTCGAACCTCTAGAGAACCTGCCTCTATCAATCTTTTTGTATTCTCGAAGCAATCTTGCTAGCGAAGTTTAAAGACGCCACAAAAAATAGCTAGTCTTTTTTATAAGTCTTAATAAGGGTTCAATAAAGATCCAAGAGAGAATTCACTCTCACACACATATGGGTGTTAAAAGCCAATGACTATTCTTATTCAAAATTCTCTCCCAAAATTACAAGCTAAATGCACTTTTAAATAGACCCTTGTAAAATCTAAAGTTAATTGAAACAATGAAAATTAATTAAACTAAAATACTTAAAAAAATTTAATTGAACTAATAAAACTAAATCATGAGCTAAATAAGACTTAAAATTTCATGGATGGGCATTTAAAATAATATTAGAGTTCAACTCATCACTTAAACATAACATAAAATTAAAAACATATAACCTAAAGTTATATGGATAATTACAACTTCATTTTTTACTAGTAAAATTTGGAATTTGTCTTTGACATAATCTATAAAATTATAGATCTTTGGGTCTTGTTTATAATGCAACTTGAATCACAAAAATGGAACATCGGATGAGAAAATTATGGCCAAAATATGAAGACTGCGCAAATCCCACCGTCATTGCTTGAGTGGTATTGTCTTGAAACTTTTTGATGGAATTTTTCCAATAACCTATTTCATGATGTATCTTGAGTGATTTGAGCTTTTGAAAAAAAAAAACTTTGAAACCTATATCTTTGACTTGGATAATATCTGATTCTCGTACCTTAGATCACATCATCTGGTCCATCCAAGACATATCAATTATCAACAATAATATTCAAGGGCTTTGTGCCTATAATTACATGTACAAATCAAAAATTTTATTTAACTTTGTGCATTGCATGATCCAAACATAAACAAAACAAATCTATATACATAAACAGATCCCAGGACTCTAGAGTGGATGGCTGCAACTTGGACGATCCCTCATCTCGAGCATATGCATCCAAAACTTGATGACTGACCTTTTTTGGTTACCAACCAGCAAAACTAGTAATATGGTATGAGTTATAAAACTCAGTAAGTAACCACACACATACTATAGAAGTGAGAATAATTTGAAAATAATACATATTTATAACATTTATGCCTATATGGTTATCTATCAGAAAGCCTTTAAACCTTATTATATTCTTTATGCTTTCTAAATATAATGTTTTCCGAAAATACTTAAATATATTGATCTAGAAACTGAGTTCATGAAGTATACCAAATAAAAAACCAAAACTTTATCTAACCAATAATGTCTCGTCAGAGGCAAGGTGTTACCGACAGGAGAGAAGATTGACCCATCTCCATAAGCCTTTAAATTTATAGAAAATCGGGCATGATATATCTTAAAACTGGACAATTTGGAATAAAGTCCAGCATCAAAACGAAATCTAAGAAAACAACAAACAAACAAATGGACCTCAGGTCCACCAAAACACATGAACTCAACACTGAAGGGCTCTGTGCCCATATCATCAAAGCAAATCAAATCTTTAACTTATTAATACAAAATAGTGTGCTCAGCATGATAATATAATAGCAATATAACCTAAACTTCTAAATATTCTCTCAGGACATTTGAGAGGAAGACTGTCGTTTGGGTGATCCGCGTATCGAGCATGAATTCCAACGCTGAAATGGTTGACCCATCCGGTAGCCAACTTACAAAACTAGCAAATTGTTTTGGTGTGAGTTATAAAAACTCAATAAATAACCATGCTAGTACTACAACATAACATACAAGTCAATGGCATTAGAAGTTTTTCAGAATTATCAAGTTATTATAAGTTTTAGAATTATCAGCTTTCTATTATCCTTTATACTTTATCCATGTCAAATTTGCATATTTACATGTTGTCAATATAATAGCCAGACATTCAAAGCACACAAAATATGGATTCGAAATCACAAAGTAAACATCTTTGAAATATTATCAAATCGGTAAATTTAATAAATTTTCTTCAATACTAAAACAACTTACTTCAACCTTCCTTAATCATGATAACCTTACAATAGCTTAACATTGGGGTTCATATGCATTCAGACATACAGTGGCACACTTGTCTTATACACATGCAAATGTAACTTTAGAATTCTTACACATATACGTATATACCAATACAACTTAGCAAACACGCTTTATAACCTCTGATATTCACATCGGTTAAAAATCATCCATTCATTTCACATAAGCATACACGATCCATACATATCACGCGTTATGTCATACACATACACACACTTAGACATATTTACAAATGTCAAGCAACCAATCATGAATGACACAATAATCGATACATCAAAGATCACATCATCCAACAATACATTCATAAGCTGGCTTACGCACATAATACTCGTACGAGATTTATTACCTATTTTAGAATAGGTATGTGATCCCTAACCAGCTCAACTACTACACCACGAGATTATCAACCAATTAACATACACACATGCACACATATCATGTGACACAATCTCATAACACGATCTCACATATATAAGCATATACATGCCAAACATTTCTTATCATCTGAATCATCGTATACATATGTATATACATCAAACATATGAACATGCTTATTACTTCGAATCCGATACCATAGCCTTTAATAATCTTCATGTCTTTAATTTATCAATCAAATACACTTTGTTTCCAGAGTTCTTATTAGAAACATCCATTTATAAACACATCCCATTGCACATGTACTTTACTCATCCAAATAGCTTAGATTATACAAATTCAGAAATCATGATTTGTTCCATTTACTGATTCTGTATACCCAACTTATACATGTCTTAACATTATATGCATACACGAATACATGTTCATATACTTATACATGTGCTTATACATATACTTTTGCATACTCACATTTACATACACTTATACATATCGTTACCGATTCTTACACTTTCATACATCCATACATTCACATAAATATTGAGCTCATTTCATATCTCACTTCATATCATACTAATAATAAAGTTCCATACATGTGGTGGTAGATTATCCTAACCATGCATAATCTCGAACTTTGTTCTCAAGAATATCCCTTAACTATTCTCGTCTAATCCTAAACACTTCAATCACACACACACACACACACACACACACACACATATGTATATATAACACCAATCAATTATTGAAGCACTCATCAAATGAGTTACTTACTTGGCTTCACGAGCACTCCAGGTCTTAGTCAAGTCTGCCAAAATAAATGGTGAAATGACGTCAGAATCATAATTTTAGAAAATTCTTGACTTTACTATAACAACTTCCGGATCTTTCAGGGACAAACAAATCAAGTTCAATTTCAAATATTTTAGTTCTATTATTCTTAGAATATTATTACAAACTAATTCATGCCACTAGTTAACTTGAATCCTCGATTTACGTATTTTTGGAAAATATTTGAAAAATAGTACAGAGTGATCCTGAACCCTCTGAATCTACCAGGATTTATCTAAACACTATCATATCATCATATATGACTCAAACTTATCGTTACAATAAAAAAACACATTAATATACGAAAAATCCACTTTTACCAAAAACTTACATATTCTATCAGAATGATCCAACTTGTTCTCTTTTCACCCGAATTCGACCAAATACACATATTCAATATACTCATACCCAACCAATTAAATTTTTACAATTACATTATTTTACAAAGTTACGGGAAACATCCGAACATTTAATGATAAACTTGAAATTAGCGAATTTTTATCAGGAGATCTTACTGAGATTCGAGGGCATATACGGACTCTAAACGATCACATGAACGCCCTGGAATCAATAAAATTTTGATCGGAGCTATTATTTATCATAAGTCAATGTTCATCGAATGTTTCTCCCTCGTTTCACATGTAACTATCCACAGAATGGAAAATCTATCACCGCCTACTTGTAGTACTCTCCAAGAGCTTCGATTTGACGGGTGGCTTGGGCCGTGAAACGAAGCGAAAAGTCAGGATCGAAAAACCCAAACTTGTGCCTAATTCCTATCGTCATCACCATTTTCGGTGTCTTGGGGGCTTCCACCGACCGCCACAAGGTGAAAGAGTGGTTGACACACCCCCCGGCTGGTTGCGTCGGCCAACAATAGCTGGCATGGCGCTGGCGTGACCAACTGTAGCCAAAACATGATTTAGGGGAAATGGGGTCGAGTGAGGGAGATTGAATGATTTTGCCATTTTCGCAATTTCTAAAAACTTCATGGTATTTATAGAAAAATTTTCAAAAATTACATTCTGACCCCGTAAAATTATAGTTAGATCTCTACCATGGGTTTTTTTTTTTGGAAGTTCATATTTTTGAAGTCATTCTAATATAAATTTCAAAAAGTGTTCAACACAAAAGTTGTTTATTTCAAAAAATCGAGTTTGATGGTTTAAAAATCAGCTCAATCAGAGTTTGTTTTCTATTTTTATAGTAAAACAAGGAATATTTACACGCATAACGATATAAATAGGTAGGGGTGTTCAGGATCGGGTCGAGTTTTTTAAATTTTGTGAGCCCCGATCGGGTGGGGTCACACGGAGGTGAAACTCGATCGGGTCGGGTCGGCAAAAAATTTATTTTTTAATAAATTAATTATTTTGAAATATAAATATTAGTTATTTTATGTCTTGAAAATTATCATATATATAAAGTTTCAAGACAAGAAAAGTAATAAATAAATGAAATAATAGTAAAAATCTTAAAAAAATAATAAAATTTTTAGAAAAATAATAAAAATATAATAAGGTCGGGTTAGGTTTTAATATTAAACCCTGACCTAACCAGTAAATTTCGGGTACGATCAGGTTGACCCGAAAAACCACTAATTTCTTTTGAAACCCATGCGGGTCGGGTTGGATCGTGGGTTGACCCGAAATTTTGAACACCTCTATAAATAGGAATCTTGCAACCGGTTCTCGAAACCCTGTGTTTTCCAATTCGATAAAACTCCACCTAAATACATTTCAACATATATTCCAACATATAAAGTCTTATTTCTGAATATCATTCAGTTCCAAATTCTAAACTTAAATTCGAAAATCTTACAAAATCGTTCTGAAAAATTTCCAGGATATTACATAGCAACCTTTCAAACATTCCAAAACCAAATCACATTTATATACTCAGAAGCTGACCTTGTAAAGATTTCTAATTTTCTTCATAACAAACTGTATAGACCAAATTTGGTCCAAGGGTAATTTCGTCATTTAACTTCAGGCCCAATGCTGAACGAATCTCAGACTCCCCAACACAAGCCCAGGCCCGGTGAAATACCACGTGCCTAAACCACAATCGGGGCTCACCCCACGCTAGTCCATATAACGCCTTGGCCCATAAACATCATTCATAACCCATCTGTTCCAGCCTATAACGGGTAAAATACAGTAATTGTACCACATGAAGTCGACAGTTATCATGACCCAACGGACGAACAATCAAATGGCAATAAATGCATACGTTACATGAGCATGTATATATAGAAAACGAGGCTCCCTGAGGAAGGGACATTCAACTTCTAGCTCTCCTACTCACAGCTTTGGGACATCCTCAAGCTCACCACTCCTACCTACCTACCCACCGCCCTCACGGCAACCTACGGGGTTCAAGGTAACCTCTGACCTTGATCTTCTACCTACTACTTCCTTGATTCTATCACTGACTTGGGCGTCGGAGTGTCTACGGCCTCCACCACACCGGTGGACAGTATCTCCACGCTCACCCTACCTTCTTTATTTTGCAGGATCGCTAGTTTCCTTCTACGAAATCTCGATTGTAGACCTCAGGTGAAAACCAGCGTCTACAGTTTGACGCCCGCCGTGGGGCCCTAGCGATTCATAGCATGCAATGATTTCTCCATCTACGATCCTTTCAGACACTCATACTTATATGACGTCGTGCAACGAGCAGACTCCAAATCTTATAATCACCAAATTAGCCATCCTCCAAAGATAATTACAAATATTGGAGCATATTTCTTCGACCTCCTAAAGGCCCGAGGCTATGGGTCACCCCAAAAATCCTAATAATTTGATATGATCCCTTAGAAGCATTTAACAATGGGGCAAGCGGAAATCCACCATCAGACGACCGTCCACAAAATCACCGAAGAAGAAGCCATATCCCTCCAATAGACTGATCATAATTAGTCATCTCCTTCATGCGAAAGGAAATATAAGAGTTCAAGAGAGCAATTATCTCCAATCTACCTGAAGTCAGACTATCAATAAGGAAAAACCGAGCATAGCATCAGACTACGTCGTAGGATTGTTATCAACATCTCATTACATTTGAAGGTTTTCATATTCATCAGACTACATAGATGAATCTCAATCTCCTTTGTACAATATAAATGTTGTGTCATCTTATTGAAACAACATGAGAGGATTGCCATCTCCTCCAGGTGTCATGAAAGGAGTGTCATCAATTCTAGACTCCATTCGACCATAGTCTTATGGACCTACAGCAGGATCAAGGCGCCTCCCTTCAATGGAATTATATTTCCCATTATTTACCACAGGTGATAAAGCGATGAGTCTGGCATGAGGAAAATATCCCAATCGACGGTACCCGAATGAAGTCTTGGCATGGACATCCCAGTTAACATTGCCAGGTATGGCTTCTACTTTTTAATAAAGTCCCAGTCGACATTAGAAAGACATGAGACTTGTGATAGATGTCATGGTTGGTATTACGATTTGTAGTATGCTATAGGTGTCCCAGTCGACACAATGATTTTCAACTAGGTACTGGTTATGGATGACTCAGTCAACATTCACAATGTCTGGCATATAATGAGCTTGATATTACTTTGTGTAGCTTGTCACTTGTTAAAGATTCTACTCGACACACTACATAATGAGCTTTGACACCTGTTTAAGATCCCATCCGCCGTGAGATGGAAGAAGACTTAGCTTGACTGAGGTACCATTAGATAAAACATAGACCAATTGCCTATATGATAAAATGGATTGCCAACAACTTCATACTACGTCGGTAGATTGTTATCTCCCCCAAAGACATAAGAGGATAGTTGTTTTCTCCATACGACAAGTAGTTATCAACTCCACACTACATCCAAAGGTCGACATCTTCTCCAAACGACGAAGAACATTATTACAACTCCGGATGATGTGTATGATTTACCATCTCCCCCAGACGACATATATATGAGGCCATCTTCTTCAGACTACTGATCTATACGACATGGAAGGATATCATCTCTTCCAGAGGACATTAGTGGAAGGATTGTACTCTTCTCTAGATGACATGGAAAGGACGAGTAGAATAGAAAACCTTCTTAAACCTTCATTAGGTTGAATCAATCGAACCTCTTCAAAGTCTAGTCTACATAAGCACCATGGACCCTCATTAGGTCTAGGGAATGACTGATAATTTAGAAGAGAAGAGCTCTTTACAACATATGCAAATGAAGAATGGCATCGACACGCTCACTGCCCAATAAGATGCCTCACTAGCCAAAGAACTTTACGCATGCTGCGAGATCCACTAATACAGTAGAAAAATCGCATGAGGAAGCCGCCAACAAACCAGCCCAAACACGCGAAGATAGGCCCACGAAGATGCTACACAGTTCACGCGCACAAGTTCATGCTCCATATTGTAAACGTCGACTGTGGGATGTAGCAGTCGATAATGAGGCACACGTTGTGAAAATTTGAGTAGCATGAATACGTGTAATCAAGGAATAAGCCAGACCCCTCGTGCCAAAGCCACACTGACACCACATGAAGAAAGATGCCCACGTGAATATACAGGTCTCGCGCCTATCAACTGACCCACTTACCCAGCCAGCCCATTCGATCAAACCATGACATAAGATGTTGCACGCTGAAGATAAGCAAGCCACGTAGCCCATGCATGCCTCCAATCACTTGTATGCCTCTAGCCAACTTACAAGTTTCCAGCCGACACGCCTGCAACAAATGTGAATGGAGATGCTTCTTGTGAGTTATATTCTTCGAATGTAGAGTCTCATCAGCGATGGGTAAACCTTTTGCAATGGGCAGCTGCAAAGCTCAAGAAGAAGTGAGACCCGATTAGTTTGGTCGCTAGGCTTTCGCTATCGGCCTCAGGGTACTGTATTTGGCATGAAAGAAATGAGGGGTTGTTTGGGCTCACTTATCCTTTCTGAACGAGCATACTACCTTTCCCCATTTAGTAGAGTATACATGGGACTTTGGTAGATTGTTCCATTCTGGATAGTTTAGTGGCTTGAATTCGGATGGTGTCGTGGTGCTCTAGTCTTAGTGGTTTTTGAACTGTTAGAGTGACTTGTGCCTATATTGTGTTTGCTTTACGATGTAGGATCACACCTCTTAGTTGTGGATGACTTATGAATTCAGTGATAATTTTCAAGAGATTTACAGAGAGACCCATCTGCTTCTAATGATACATCAGTTATTTTCACACAAGCCGCAATACCAAAAGATTTCAATAATTTCCCGCGACCAATGGCCAGGCCAACTATACCAGAGTCTGTCAAACCTTCATAAAAAAAATCTTCAAGATGCTTACAGAATTTTCCAACAACAGTTAGACCTCGATCTCCAACATAGAAACCCTGCAAATCTAAAGATTTCAAATATATACACTTTTGGGCAAGTAAGTGAGTCAATCCAAACCTGAAATGTTAGGGCACCATATCAAGTTCAACTTTCAAGCTTTCGAGAACCCTCAGCGAGCACATTCAACCTAGCATATGATAAACAATACGATTCAAACTGAAATTGACCATCATTAGACCCACTTGTCTTAGGTAAATAATACAGCTTCCGAGATGACATCGCCGACTTGTCACCACATCTTCGCCCGAACTGTACATGGATTGAAATAGAGAGTCATTCAGCGATTTGAATATTTTTGACATTAACGAAGCGTCAAGCGAGCAGCTTGATAAAGAGGTCAGGGGCTTCCGGAGGCACCGGTGTAGGGGGTGGTGCGGCTGGCGATCAAGCTTCAGCCACCGCTTGCAGACGAGTGAGTAGAATAATCTCATTCGTATTTTTAGATCAATCGATGGAGCTGGCACTTACAAGATTCGATGTGGGATCACACCTCTTTATTGCTTGTATTGCCCCTCTCACGAAATGGGCGATGTGGGTATTTGGGAGGGCAGATTAATTTCATTCCCATGTGCCTGGCTTTTGTGTGAATTTGGGGTTTGGTTTTCAATCTTAAATGGGCCTGTTTCACGTGGTTTGGGCTCTTCTAGTCTCGTACTTTTTAATTCTATGTGTGGGCTGCCTGTTTCGAATTGGTGTATTCGGCCTCTTAGAGCTGTTGGGTTAGGTCTGTGGTTCATCTCTAATCGGTGTGGGACACTTCCTTCGGTTTTTGCAAATGAAATAGATTGTGGGGGCAGCTGAGCTACAACGCGTGTGCTGGTTGAGGCAATGGGGCCTGGTTTGCGTGTCTGGACCTGATTATGGATATTTGGTTTTCAGCTCACTGAGGTTTTGATTAATCTTAGATTAGGCCATCTTAGGCAGATTAGGCCATCTTAGGCTTGCCGAAATTTCAATGTGGCTGCTATCATCGTAGGCCCACAAACACTACATATTGTCATGAAGCGTGTGGGCTGCATTTCTGCCTAATTAACGTGATCTAGGAGGGCCAAATATGACCTGATTGCATTATGGCTAGCAATGGGTTTTGTTTCATTTTGGGCTGAGCTCTACGGCCTTGTATTGAGATTTATCTATACCTCAGTGGTGTTTTATTTGTGAGGCTTTGTGGTCTTCCTGAGCTTCTGAGATTTTTGAGGTCACTTGCGCTGTGTGGTTTTCATCGTTTGGGCTGATTTTAAGCTGATAATTATTTGCTTATGGGCTGGTACATGCTTGTGGGCTGACTCTTTGCTCTCTTAGTCCCTTAGTCTTGCTGGCGGTTGGGCCATTTTTTTTGGAATTTCATGACTTTCTCTGGGCCGGCTTGGCTCGTTTCCTTGTATTGTTTTCTTTTTGGGCTAGATTTTGTTCATGTACTATTTTTTGTCTCTCTCGTTTCCATAGTCGTGCAGGTCGTTGGGCCAATTCCGGTCTTTTGGGTTTTGTGGGCCGTTTGGGCTTGTTTCTTTGTTGTTTGTCTTTCTCGATGCTTTGTTGAAACACCATCGCCTATTGTCAACTCTACTTTGTGGGCCCTACTGCATATATTACAAACATTTAGCAGTCGACATATGATGTTTCGTTGGATTACACATGTCGTATGACTAATGTCTTCCTAGCCTCATCAAGTTCAGTAGACGGGAACACTCTCCAATTGGCTCATAATGGAATCAAGTTCAATTTATGGCCTTCATCCGGTGTATATGACATGTAGCCTCGGTTTGGTCCCTCTTTGATACCAAATGAGTGAATGTCTTTCTGGCCTCATCAAGTCCAGTCGACTGGGGTAATCCCCCATGGACTCATATCGAGTCAAATTGTAGACATGCACTACACATGCCGTATGATTTATGTCCTGAATCTTTATCTAGATCAGTTGACTGTGGACATTCCCCCAATGACTCATGTAGAGTCAAGTTCATTATCCCGACCATCATCTAGTTCGGTCGACTGTGTATTTCCCCAATGGCTCTAGTAGAGTCAAGTTCATTATCCCGACCATCATCTGGTTCGGTCGACTGGGTACTTCCCCAAAAGCTCTGGTAAAGTCAAGTTCATTATCCCGACCATCATCTAGTTCGGTCGACTGGGTACTTCCCCAATAGATCTGGTAGAGTCAAGTTCATTATGCCGACCATCATCTGGTTCGGTCGACTGGGTACTTCCCCAATGGCTCTAGTAGAGTCAAGTTCATTATCCCGACCATCATCTGGTTCGATCGATTGGGTACACCCCCAATGAGTCACGTCGAGTCAACTGTAGACGTGGACTTCTTACAAGTCCATACGATAAATGTCGTGTGAATTATCTCCTAGACCTTCATCTGGTTCAATCGACCGGGGACATCCCCCAAGGACTCACGTCGAGTCAACTATAGACATGGACCTCCTTCAGTCCATACGACAATGTCGTATGAATAACACCCATAACCTTCATCTGGTTCAATCGATCGGGGACATCCCCCATAGACTCGTGTCGAGTGAAATGAAGACCTGGCCTCCATCTGGTCCATACAACATTGAAGACTCCACTGGTCCTTTGATCAGTAGAGTGATGACTTTTATCCTGACCTTCATCTAGTTTAATCGATTGGGTACTTCCCCAAAGGCTCTGGTAAAGTCAAGTTTATTTTCCCGACCATCATCTAGTTTGGTCGACTGGGAACTTCCCCAATGGCTAATGTAGAGTCAAGTTCATAACTTGATATTCGTTTGGTTCAATCAATAGGCAGCATCAATGCTCGAGTACACCTACATATTATGGCCTCGTCCCAAGCAACACACCCTTCAAGTACTCCCCAAGCCAAGGACTCATTGACTTAGAGAGTAGGGGACCAAACTGTATGGACCAAATTTGGTCCAAGGGTAATTCATCATTTATCTTCAGGCCAATGTTGAACGCATCCCAGACTCCCCAACACAAGCGCAGGCCCGGTGAAATACCACGCGCCTAAACCACAATCGGGGCTCACCCCACGCCATTCCACATAACGCCTTGGCCCATAAACACCATTCATAACCCATCCGTTCCAGCCTACAACGGGCAAAATGGAGTAATTACACCTTATGAAGTCGACCGTTATCATGACCCAACGGACGAACAATCAAATGGCAATAAAGGCATACGTTACAGGAGCATGTATATATAGAAAACGAGGCTCCCTGAGGAAGGGACATTCAACTTCTAGCTCTCCTACTCACAACTTTGGGACATCCTCAAGCTCACCACTCCTACCTACCTACCGCCCTCACGGCAACCTACGGAGTTCAAGGTAACCTCTGACCTTGACCTTGACCTTCTACCTACTATTTTCTTGATTCTATCACTGACTTGGGCGTCGGAGTGTCTACGGCCTCCACCACATCGGTGGGTAGTATCTCTACGCTCACCCTACCTTCTTTGTTTTGCAGGATCACTAGTGCCCTTCTACGAAATCTCGATTGTAGACCTCGGGTGAAAACCAGAGTCTACAGTGGTGTTTTGTTTGTGAGGCTTTGTGGTCTTCCTGAGCTTCTGAGATTTTTGAGGTCGCTTGCGCTGTGTGGTTTTCCTCGTTTGGGCACATTTTAAGCTGATAATTATTTACTTATGGGCTGGTACATGCTTGTGCGATGACTCTTTGCTCTCTTGCTCTCTTAGTCTTGCTAGCGGTTGGGCCGTTTTTTGTTGGAATTTCATGACTTTCTCTGGGCCGATTGGGCTCGTTTCCTTGTATTGTTTTCTTTTTGGGCTAGATTTTGTTCATGTGCTGTTTGTGGTCTCTCTCGTTTCCATAGTCGTGCAGGTCGTTGGGCCAATTCCGGTCTTTTAGGTTTTGTGGGCCGTTTGGGCTTATTTCTTTGTTGTTTATCTTTCTCGATACTTTGTTGAAACACCCTCACCTATTGTCGACTCTATTTTGTGGGCCCTACTGCATATATTACAAATATTTAGCAGTCGACATATGATGTTTCGTTGGATTACACATGTCGTATGACTAATGTCTTCCTAGCCTCATCAAGTCCAGTAGACGGGAACACTCTCCAATTGGCTCATAATGGAATCAAGTTCAATTCATGGCCTTCCTCCGGTCCATATGACATGTAGCCTCGGTTTGGTCCCTCTTTGATACCAAACGAGTGAATGTCTTTCTGGCCTCATCAAGTCCAGTCGACTGGGGTAATCCCCCATGGACTCATATCGAGTCAAGTTGTAGACATGGACTACACATGCCGTATGATTTATGTCCTGAATCTTTATCTAGATCAGTCGACTGGGGATATTCCCCAATGACTCATGTAGAGTCAAGTTCATTATCCCGACCATCATCTGGTTCGGTCGATTGGGTACTTCCCCAATGGCTCTAGTAGAGTCAAGTTCATTATCCCGACCATCATCTGGTTCGGTCGACTGGGTACTTCCCCAAAAGCTCTGGTAGAGTCAAGTTCATTATCCCGCCATCATCTAGTTCGGTCGACTAGGTACTTCCCCAATAGCTCTAGTAGAGTCAAGTTCATTATCTTGACCATCATCTGGTTCGGTCGACTGGGTACTTCCCCAATGGCTCTAGTAGAGTCAAGTTCATTATTGGGTACTATCCCAATGACTCACGTCTAGTCAACTGTAGATGTGGACTTCCCACAAGTCCATACGATAAATATAGTGTGAATTATCTCCTGGACCTTCATCTGGTTCAATCGACCGGGGACATCTCCCAAGGACTCATGTCGAGTCAACTGTAGACATGTACCTCCCTCAGTCCATACGAAAATGTTGTATGAATAACACCCATAACCTTCATCTGGTTCAATCGATCGGGGTCATCCCCCATAGACTCGTGTCGAGCGAAATAAAGACCTGGCCTCGATTTGGTCCATACGACATTGAAGACTCCACTGGTCTTTTGATCAGTAGAGTGATGACTTTTATCCTGACCTTCATCTAGTTTAATCGATTGGGTACTTCCCCAATGGCTCTAGTAAAGTCAAGTTCATTTTCCCGACCATCATCTAGTTCGGTCGACTGGGAACTTCCCCAATGGCTAATGTAGAGTCAAGTTCATAAATTGATATTCGTTTGGTTCAATCAATAGGCAGCATCAACGCTCGAGTATACCTACATATTATGGCCTCATCCCAAGCAACACACCCGTCAAGTACTCCCCAAGCCAATGACTCATTGACTTAGAGAGTATGGGACAAACTGTATGGACCAAATTTGGTCCAAGGGTAATTTCATCATTTAGCTTCAGGCCCAATGCTGAACGCATTCCAGACTCCCCAACACAAGCCCATGCCCGGTGAAATACCACGTGCCTAAACCACAATCGTGGCTCACCCTACGCTAGTCCACATAACGCCTTGGCCCATAAACACCATTCATAACCCATCCGTTCCAACCTACAACGGGCAAAATGCAGTAATTGCACCTCATGAAGTTGACCGTTATCAGGATCCAACGGATGAACAATCAAATGGCAGTAAAGGCATACGTTACAGGAGTATGTATATATAGAAAACGAGGCTCACTGAGGAAGGGACATTCAACTTCTAGCTCTCCTACTCACAGTTTTGGGACATCCTCAATCTCACCACTCCTACCTACCTGCCGCCCTCACGGCAACCTACGGAGTTCAAGGTAACCTCTGACCTTGACCTTCTACTACTACTTCCTTGATTTTATCACTGAGTTGGGTGTCGGAGTGTCTACGGCCTCCACTACACCGGTGGGTAGTTATCTCCACGCTCACCCTACCTTCTTTGTTTTGTAGGATTGCTAGTGCCCTTCTACGAAATCTCGATTGTAGACCTCAGGTGAAAACCAGCGTCTACACAAACTATCATAACCAGAAAAAATATATTCCAATATATATACACACACATGTCAATAACGAAAGAGAGAACAACCTAATCGTACTTGCACAAACGTTACATCAACACGATCAAACGAATCTCATACGGAACTCATTATCTATTTTAGAATAAGTATGAGATGAATTCTGTTTGAACGAATACCCCAACCAAAACTACTATGTCATGGTTCGAATCGCTAGCCAAACTAACTACATACACATAAGTAATACTAATGTTACAGGCTCAGTCTCATCCATCAACAGAAACAAATAGCCTAATGCAGATTTTATACAGTCAATTACATTTACCATCATAAAAGAAGTCATAATAAGCCTTCTTTACAGGCAATCATATTTATTATCAGAAATGGAAGACATAATACGCATTCTTTATGGG
>SKCR01021414.1:0-109799 GCA_019454045.1 Zanthoxylum bungeanum | reverse complement strand
TGTTCTTGTGTTCCTAGAATATCTCTAGGATTTCTTTACTTGTTCAAATTTGGGGCTTTTTGGATTTGATGGATGGATTGGAAGTATAATGCATGTGTGATAAAGATTGAACTAGATTAAAGTAATTTAGATTCAATTTGTTTTGGAAGTATAATGCATGTGTGAATAAAGATTGAACTAGATTAAAGTAATTTAGGTTCAATTTATTGTTGGACAACCCTGTTTCCATTCTACAGTGTGATAACCACTCTTATTATGTCTAGAATTGTTCTAGAGTTCTTCATGTGTGGTGGCTTTGAATGGGTGTTTGATTAATTAGATTAATATTTAAAAAAAAATTGATTTTAAAGCATGGATTTTTGGCAATTTCGGTCACTGTTTAAAACCTGGAAATGATTCTGATTTTGTGATGAAATTGATCTCTTATGAATATTCTGGATGTGTTTTTGGAGTTGGAATAATTGTCGGAAAGTGTTTCCGAGTTGAAATACGCGAAAACGGCCAAAAACGACGTTAGCAGGTGGATTTTGAGCCAACCGGGTGACAGCTGTCCAAACAGTGAATCTATCACTGTTCGGGTAGTCCATGAACTGCCCTTACACTATTGGGGCTGACTTGGGCAGTCCCCACAAATGTCGGGTGATCGGTTCAATCAAAACATATTTTGCGTCATTTTACGGAAAAATATTTTCGTAAAAGTTTCGAGAAGTTTCAACATTATTTATATTAGTATTTGATATTGAATAAATAGGTCTAGGTGAAATATGAATAAATTATTCATATTAGATATTGAATAAATTATTCGGTATTTTGAAAAAGTTTTAAAATATGATTCCGCCTGAACCCGCGCTTCCGTTGTGCCCATCACCCAAAACTCTAACAAAAATGATATCAGAGCGGGTTTGATGCTTCATCCATTACATTATTCATGCTTGATATTTGATATTTAATCAAATTTTAATGTTCGCACTTGGTTGGAATCTATATATGTTTCTTTACTTTTCGGTTCTACATTAACAGAAAATGTAACTGAAATTTAATAGTGAAATTATGTTATATTTTCTAAGGTAGAATTGAAATGTTTAGAAAACGATTTAGATTAAAATTCTGTATTTGATGTAGATTATAACTTTCTGAGGAAAATCCTCGATTAGAAATAAGGCTGTTAAAGTGACGTGTATTGGATACATGTTTCTTGGTCCGTCTTGTCAATACGGTTTATGGGTATCTTTTTATAACTGCATCCGAGATCGTGCCAAAGCTGTGATGGTGTAGGTTATAGGATTATTATCCATACCGGTTGTATATTAATATTGGATAAATTCAAGTGAAAGTGGAAACCCTGAACGTGCCAAAGCTGTCAGGACTACACCAGTAGCTTGAGTTTTTGATTGAAAAGTGAAGCCTTGATACGCCTCCATGTGAATGTGCCAAAGCTGTCACAGCGAGAAACTGTCAAGACCAAAACCAGGAGTCACTGGTGAGTGATTAACAAAGAGTTGTCAACCTAATGAAAATACGTAGGCGAGATCGTGCCAAAGCTATGAGTCGAAATATATTCATGGGATCATACTCTCACTATGAAATTTGATTTAATTATTGAATTCTCATTGTCCGTTAGGGATTATAGTATTACGTAAAATAATGGGAAACACTGCTGGGTTTAAAAACCATTACTCAAGCAGTGTGTAATTTTTATGGAATTTACTACTTTCGTTTTCCTTTATTATATATTGTTTATAGATTTATGCTTATAATCCACTGCATTTATATTTCTTGAATATATATATATATATATATATATATATATATATTCTAACTTTACTTTTGGTTGAGTAGTTATAGAATAGGTTCTAAAAAGACATTGGACTTAGATATTGTTAGATTAGTTAAAACCATCAGAAATTATTGTTCTGATTTTCTTATAAATCAAGATGGTTTGTGACTTAGTTACTAAGTCACGATTAGGTAATCTAAATAGGATATATGCTTTAGGATATAATTATCTAGAAATGACAGTTTCTTTTGCAGTAAGAATTGACTTCAATAGTTCATGTCTCGAGATTCTTGACTGGCATTAAGAAAACCTCTTTAGTATTTGTTCATCTTTTAATGACGTTTCTTGGCTTTTAGTGACTTTTAGAAGTCACGTGTATGATACAGTTTGCTAATCAATCATTTGCAACTGTTGTGAATAATTGAACGCAAATTATAAAGCTAAAGAAAAGAGATGTGTGTAGTTGTGTATAGAGAATATTGATTCTCACAATACGACAACTATAGGTATTGGATACCAGATCTCTCATCTAGTTATTTAAAATAATGTATAATAACCGTTTTGATATTTGATATCAAAATTTGTGACTATTGGATAGTTACTTATTCTGTATAAACAGTTGTTACATATTTTAAGACAACTAGTAGTGTCATTGATGAAAGATAAACATTAAGAAAAATATTCGGTAAAATAAATAACTTGGAACTGTGCTTTATGATTTTTTATCACATAAGCATTAGATGTTTGTTCCTTATGGTAAATGATGGTTTGATACGAGTTCATACCACATATCCTATCCATTTAATGAATATTGTATTTAGGATGTGATTAAATCTCATTTAACCGATGATTATCATTGGACTACCGATTTATTAAACTAATATATTGGATGTGTGTAGTTTAATGAGTTGGAAATTGCCTTGTATAGTTTTCTTTGCTTCGTAACACAGTTAATGAATTGTCATGACTTAGTTACGTATTTCTAATAGAGAAAATGTTGAACGTCTTGAATTGTTCAAGAACTGTCAATGTGTTTCTAATGAAACTTGGATAGAATATTGTGAATAGTTCAAAGATATTATATCAGTAATATTGAAAACTGTATCTTTAGAAATTCATTGCACGTCTTTGAATTGTTCGAAGATGTTTGATATAATCAAACGCATGAATTTACGGCAATTAGTTCTAAAATTATTTAAAGAATGTGATTCTTACTCAATGATTAAACTTCCACGATTCCATTTTGATGGAATTGGTCAGTGGGAGTAATCGAATCTTATATAATTTGATTCGTTGATATTGAGTGTTACCGAATTAGTTTTCAATGCTCTCAGGTTATGCTCTAGTAATACCGATTCGTCTCTTTAATTAAGGTTCAATTCATTTCTATAGTTACATATATGATATGTATAGGTAGAAAATTCGAATCTTGGAAAGTTTGAGATTTGAGACTTTCTTTTGTATAATGGTTATATAATTGAAAGTACTTGTGCCTATGAGGTACAAGTATGGTTTATCATTTATTCTATTTTATAGAATATTGTATTCTATTTGATAGAATATCTTTTCTATGATCCCAAGTAATAAAATTATTTTTATTACTTGGTGTGTAACATCAAGTGTTAACGATTATAGAAAAGACTTGACTTATTGAAGTTAAATGTGAGAATGATAAACTATAATGGAACTACATAATTATTAAGATGAAAAGACCCTTAGACAACTTCCGTATAACTTCAATAGGATGTCAGAATCATTTACAAAGTATTTGATACTTAATGATTCTGTTGTTTTCTTATCGAAGAAAATTATCCTATAAATTATAGTGGGAGCGATATTTGATATCGATTTCGGAACTTAACATTGAACCATAGATCTAAGATTGTTCATAGCTTACTACGATCAAGCTTTGAATTTGATTAAGCTTTCGTTATGAATGGTTCATAAAGTGCGTAAATTGTTTCGTAGCAAAAGCAAATTAAGCTTGATAAAGGTTTGACTTTTATAGTATGACAGTGAGAAAGGTTATGCTCAGTGATCTATTGTAGATTCTGAGAAAACTTATCTCTAGTCACACTGATTGAACAATTAAAGGTCTATTGGTTAATGTTGATATTAAACTATGTAAATTGGCTAAAGAATGCAAAGTGGCGTTCTTGAGTGATGTCTTCGAATAATAAATCCGTTGAGTTTTCTTTGTTTGAAGAGTTCATTCTAGAATGGCCTTAGAGTTTGTATTCTGCTAAGATCACAGTTTGATATATTAGCTTATGGAGCCTATTGTAGACTCAGATAAGCTTTCCAGAAATTTGTGTTCTCTGATTTTGATATCAGTAAGATTGTCTGGTTTTATCAAAGTATAGAGAATACATTTTTTGTCAATAGGGTCAGTGGGAGCATACAAATTTTTTTCTAGTATTACATATCTTAAGTCTTATTTTCTCCGTAGAAGCAGTGGGAGTAGTCTCTGACAAATTTGATATATAAAGTTTTATATAAGATATAAAGCTGAGAGACTTATGAGATACTCCTATTAGTCGTATATTAGATATGATCTAATAAAGGACATAATATGACTATCTGTATGACAGTTAGTATAACTGTTTGAAAGTTAACGTGTTTTTTTATGTATATAGTATTCATCTTTCGTAAAGGATGATTCCTTTATCGAAAGAGAGATTGATTAGAATGTCTAGTCAGTCTTATGCATCATAAGATGATGGCGTAATGAATACTATATTATGTGCGATTAAAAATATCAATTTAATCGTAATTTTTACGAGTTATTTTGATATGCTATAGACCATATGATGGGTCTTGAAACATGTTCTTTGTGATCTTTGAGATATTGAGAACGAGTTTCTTATTCATAGAGAATTTAGTCTGCAAACATAAGGTCAGATTAGTTTTGATCCTAATTATGACATTAGATCATTTATATCATATAAAGTCAGAAAAGATACAGTGGGAGTGTCACCGTTGATTCTACTGACCTAGTGGAATCAATTGCAACTTACGAAGTATTGACTTAAGAAGTTGCATAGTGACCCTATAGATTAGAAATTTTCATATTATTGTAGTGCTTGCGGTTGTCTTATAGTATTTGGATTTGATATCTAAATATATAGACAACTAAGTAGCTAGACCACAATACTGATATAGTGTCTTAGTCATATTAATGTGGAATTTAGATTCTACAAAATATAAATGATGCTTTTTAAGGAAAACAATTGGGTTTGTTTGACAGACTCGATTTGTAAAAGCAGGCTTACTTATTGTTGCCTACCTCTTGAGTGTTGGTGAGCTCTTGAGGGCCATGAGTATGCAATACACATTAAGATGTGTATAAGATACCATGGATTGACACTAGAGCAAGTGGGAGAAAATGTTAGGGTTGGTGCTCGGAGTGCCAATCCGGATCGTTTTTATGTCCGATTCCTAAATACGAGCAATTCAATTTTCCATAATATTATTTAATTATTGGTAGCACCCTTATCTTTTATACGCTTATTCGATCTAATTGCGATTAGAAATCTGATTACGATTAGATCGAAACTGAATTTGGTTCAGTGATACGTGTATATTAGACAAAGACCCTAGGATTTACAGTATAGTACGCAGTGACAACGTAATTTGTAATTTACATCGAGAAGCGCACTATTAGTTGTAAATCCTTAAATAAAGTTCATGGTCAAGATTTACTAACACGGGTCGGTTAGTAAAATTCGCTGAGACTAGTACATGTCGTATATCGTGACTTGGTCCGATGATTTATCCCAGTGAACCATGAGTCTCGGGAGACTCGTATAGACATGTAGGTATTTATTTTTATAAGACACTGAACGACTCACTGAAGATTTCCTAATAGATGGTACATCAACGTCAATAGGAATCTTCACGAGTTGAGCGAGCATAGTGGTCATTCGACATGAGATACCACAGTGGGATATATGAGTTATCCTCCACACTTTGATGGCTGTCACGTCAACGATCTATTCATGATCAGACCTCCGCCTATTCGATGGGTGTGGACCGATGCTCATGATATCTAGTGCGTATCAAGATAGGATCCACCAGTCCTGTGTACAAGGCATAAACATCCTCACTGTTGGTTTTTCTAGGTCAAACCAAGATCAATTAAGCAATGAAACATGTGAATACAACAAAGTAAGAATGCGGAAAATACTCACTTTGATCGGATTTTGGATGCGTTGAACACAAAAAAAAATTTCTTCCTTGATGAATTCGGCCAAGCCCTTTGTGTTGATCTTAAGCTACAAGCTTTGAGTGTTGATTCCAAGCTCAAGGATTGGTTTCCCTATCACCTTTGAATGACTCCTTGTGTGTGCTAGCACTTGTGATTTTTGTATCAAAAATCAAAGGAGATGAACCCTAGGTTCACGCCCAAAATGAAGAGAAAATGAGAAGGCCATTCGGCTATGGTGAAGATAGAAAGAGAGAGATGAGTGTTGTGTTTTTGTTTTTCCAAAAAAACTAATACAAAAAGTCTCACAAAGTTTTGGTATATGCTTTTCCAAAAAGCAAAACAAACATTTGGAGGGAAATTGGCATTAATGGCTCTCAACAACTCCCATCACTCAAAAAGTGACTTGTATCACATCACTCAAAGTTAATGTGACTTCCATAATAAAAGGTGACTTGCGATATGACTTGTGGGCCCCACTTTAATTCAAAATCCGAGTGGGCCCGCAAACACATTCCGAGCTCGGGTTCGTTAATTCCAAATTAACGAATTTTCCGTTGCGGCGTATTTAAATCAAATTTAATTAAATAATTATGCCTAGCAAAATTACTATTCACGTCGCTCGTGAATTAATTCTAAACTAATTCTTTTGCCCGAATTAAAATCCAATTTTATTCTGCGTCGAAATCTTATTTCGTTTAATATATCGAATATATTATTTTATCGATTAATTCCAAATTAATCGTTCTCTCTCTTCAAATAGTATTTTATCCCAAATAAAATCTCTCTCCGTAATTAATCCCAAATTAATTATGTTCGAATCATACGTCATCGGTGAATCTTCGGGAAGCGACCCATGAGATCCATTGATATGTTGGCAGTAAATATGGTCGTCGGACTATCCAAACACGTACGTACCTCGTACTACGTTTTTACCGATTTACAAGACATGGTTAGCTTCTAGCAAAACACCGTGCCTACCCAATTCTCCAGAAATATTCTTAAAGGAATATTTAATCTTTGTCAGGCGTAGTATACGTAGTATTGCGTATTGCGATCCAGTATCGAATGTCACATGCAAGGCCTGGGGCTGGAATTGTGTCTGCTCCTTACGAAGCATATATCAGATCTCTGGTAACTAGTCTCTATAATCGGATAAATATGACCTAGTCATATTATCCCGATGAATGCAGTACATAAAGAGTACTAGTTCCGTATCCTGCGTGATCACCATCTCCATATGACTGGAGTGATACTTCCATCTTGACAACATACCCAATACACTACGATTCTCAATATACCCAGAAGAGGCGTACACAGAACCTGTTAAAGCCCTGGACGACCAAAACCAAAGTATATTGATTATCGCAAGTATTACCGATGCAAGTCTCAAGTTAAGACCAAATACACCTACCCTGATTCGGACTTCCATAGACACATAGTCATACTACCAATGGAATTCTGAGGGGTCTATCCAGAGCGAAGCTGTTTCCGTACCATCGGTAAACACAACCTCTTATCACACTTGCATAAGTATCCAATACTTAAATATATGAGAACTATGTCGTTATACTCCCACAACGCGCACAAGTGCAATACTAGTCTATTCTGTATTATCGATGTCCAATCTCGATAATACTACGACTATGGATGTTTTAATGATTAAACCTTAGTGGATTAATATTGTCTCATATCTTATTAATCCGGAACTAATCATATGGACTTTTATCATTTATATATCCCGGTAATCCAATTACAAATGATAAAAGAGCAATTTCTTTGTCACATAGTTAATTTGTACAACAACACTATGTTCTGTACAAATAGTGATGCTATGGGTCATAATTGTCCAATAATCTCCCATTTGGCCTATAGCCAATCACTCAAGTGTCTTACACCTGAACTATGTACGGGTCGCTCAAACTTCTGCTGAGAAACAGCTTTCGTCAGTGGATTTATCATCTGATGCGATTTATTCGATCATCACATCACCACGATGTCATATGAAATAATTAAAGTATATATTTGGATCGTTGATGAGACCATTAATTCTTTAGCCTGTGCTGTATCCTAGCTCAGCCGCTAAAAGAACTACACCTAATCTAATTAGGATTATATAGATCCAAATCGCTTCTATTGCTGCCTCAGCTGCAGCAATATTCCGCTTTTTGTTGTTGTTTACTCGGCAACAGTATCTTGCTTGGAAGATTCCAACTCACTTATCCGTTATTCAAACTATATAGTATTCTTATTACGACTTATAGTCGTTTTTTTCGGTTTGGAAACTTACAGCGGTGAACCCAGTCACTTCAAGTTCTCATTCTCCATAGCTTAAGAAAACATCCTCAGTTCATCTAAGATACTGAAGGATGTTCTTAACATCAATCTAGTGACTATCACTTGGATTGGCCTGATTGTGACTCCTTATGCTCAAAGCATATGAGACACCAGGTCACGTACATATCTTTCAATGTACGAGTTCTCGGAGAGTGCCAACAACTTTTAGATCTATCCCATAGATCCTTATTCCTAGAATAAATGTTGTCTCTCCCAAGTAATCTACGGAGAATTTTCATGAAAGCCAAGCTTTCACCGATTTTATTATGGGAATGTCATTTCCAAGAAATGATATGTCATCATTATATAGGATAATTATTGTCAGTGCGCTCCCACTAACCTCCTTATATACACAAGAATCATTTTTGTTTTGAATCAAATCATATACCATTATGATTACATCAAAACACTGGTTCCAAGAACGCAATTCTTGCTTCAATCCATAAATGGATCGATTTAACTTGCAAACCTTGTTTGCATTTTTAGGTACGACAAAACCGTCAGGATGTTGATAAACATCCTCCAAAAGGTTTCCGTTCAGGAAAGCGGTTTTGACGTTCAGCTGTCATATTTCATAAATGAAACATACAGCATTAGCAAGCATTATCCAAATGGATTTAATCATGGCAACATGTAAAAGGTTTCGTCGTAATCGACACAATGTTGATAATGATACCTTTTTTCGCTACAAGCCTAGCTTTGTTCGTTTGTTTGTTGCCATCCATGTATATCATCCTTGAAGACTCATATAGTACCAATAGGCACAATGCCTTCCGGTACAACAACCAGTGTTTAAACTTGGTTGGTATACATTGAATCCATTTCGGAAATCATGGCACTTTGCCATAATAGGGAGTTGATACCTTGTATCACATCCTCATACATAGCCAGTTCGTATTCCTCAATAAGATTGACATCCTCATGAGGTGAGATCAGAAACCCATACCTCCCAGGTTATTTTCTGACTCTCTCCGACTTACGCGGTTCTTGTGTATTCGAAGATTGTGGTACAGTTTCATCCCTGATGAACTGTTTGTGTTCCGTTAAGGAATCGGTGCCTGGAACAGTATTACTCCGATTTTCATCGAGTTTTACATTCCTCCCACTTATCACTGCATATAGGTATTCATCTTAGGAAAATCGCATGGAGAGCAACAATTACATTGTTCTCTTGTGAGTTGTATAAGTACTATACTTTGGTTTCCCTAGGATAACCCACAAATTAGGCACTTATCCGATTTGGGTTCTAGTTTGGTATCATCCAAACATATACCTAGCATTCCCAAATCTTCAGGAATGAGAAACCCAGTTTCTTTCCTGTTCATATCTAATATGAAATCTGTCTAACAGATTTTCATGGAACCTTATTTAAAATAATTATTGCACTGTTTAATGTATATCCCTAGAAGGAAAATGGTAGCTCAGAGCGACTCATAATTAACCTTACTATATCCAACAAAGTTCGGTTTCTCTGTTCAGACACACCATCTAATTGAGGTGTTTCGAGAGGAGTCCTTTATGAAAGAATACTATACTCTTTCAAATATTCGAGAAACTTATTGCTTAAATATTTTCCACCATGGTCTAATCGTGACGGTTTAATACTTTAGCCGGTCTGTTTTTATACTTCGTGTCGAAACTCTTTGAATTTATCAAAAGTTTCCGATTTGTGTTTCAAAAGAAACACATAACCATAACGCGATGCCACATCCGTAAAGGTTACAAAGTATTCATATCCACCTCTAGCCTAGCTAGATATGGGCCTGCTTACGCCACTATGAACAAGGGCTAACAGATCGGTGGCACTTGTACTTTTACCAAGTAAAAGGTGTTTTAGGCACTTTGCCTAATTAAACTAGATTCGTAGACATTATTTGAATTAGAATCAAATCCGTCCTAGTACCCACTCTTTGAAAGTGTGGATATACGAGTCTTGTTAGTGTGTCCCAGACAACAATGCCACAAATAAGTCTCATCTGATTAATTCAGTTTGAGCTATTTGTTTGTTATGTTATACGTTTGAGATTCATTTATATTCAAAATATAAATACTGTTATTCACATCTAATCTGTTTATCTCAATATCATCTTTATAAAATAAAACACTTAGTGTTCTAGAATATAAAGGTATACCCGCAACGGGTTAAACTTAGATATAGAGATAATGTTTCTAGTCAAACTAGGTACATTATAACAGTTTCCTAATTTAAGTACATACCCAAAGGGTAGTTCCTAAACTTAGGTTTCTATGGTTAAAATAGCGACTCTCGTCCCGTTTCTGACTCGCAAGTTTTTCTCAACTGAAGTCATTCTCCTGCTAATCAGTAGATTCTGCACATCAATACATATATATGTACAACACTTAGTATCAAAAATCCAATTTTGAAACCAGTAGTGAACATGTTTATGACAAACATACTTGTAGCCAGAGCCTTGCCCCGCCTTCACTTCCTTCATGTCTGCCTTGTCCATACGGCAGTCACGCTTCCAGTGACCCTGTTTGCCACAGTTTAGGCAGAAATCTTGGGATATGTCCTTTGTCATCCTAGAAGACAGTGATGATTTTTCCTTTGCCCCTTTTGGAAGCTCTGACTCTGCCTCCTTGAGCATAGCCATCAACTCTCCAAGAGTTTACTCTTGATTCATAATGAACCTGCCCCAGCTTTCGGGTAGAGACTATAAGATCAAATCTTTGGTAGTCTCGGCCACGTAGGTAATGCCCAGCTAACCTAACTGATCGATGTCAGCAATCATCTGTGACACCTAGTGCTCGACAGATGTACCCTCTGACAAACACGAGCGAAAAAGCTTCTTTTGCAATTCGCACTTCTAAGATCTAAGAATAGATCTATGAAGATCCTTTAATTTCAACATCATGGTATAAGAATCTAATCCTTAATTCTGACGAAAATTAAAGAGTCATTGCGGTAAGCATAATGGATTGAGCACTAAAGTTATCATTACATGAATCTTCCAAAGATCATGTTCTACTATTTGCTCAACTCGGGCTTAGGCCGGAGATGTTTCTCTATCAAATAAAATAACTCCTCAATTCCCAGGACTATCCTGAGGTTTTATTCCCATTTGAAAATTAAAGTCGCTTAAAGACATTTTCCCCATGATTATGTTCTAAACGCTAATCTTTCAGTTATCTTGATTCCAATAGTCCAACTATCTAATCAACGATTTCGGGTACAATTAATATAATGATTACTATATTCTAACTATATAATTAACTATAATTTGATTGGTTAAATTCAAATATATTGATTACTATAATCCAATTATATAATCAACTATAAATGAAGTAGTTTGAATACAGTCTAACTGTTTAAGTTAAAACAACAATTAAATATTAGTCCAACTAATATATATTTATGTAATGACGAAAAAAAATGAAATGAGCGCGTATTGACAAGTATGTAAACGAAATTACAAATTTAATACTTGCCTCCCACTATTTTTCGGCGAGCCTCTAACCCTCTGTTGAGTACTCGGGAAACCTAGTTTCCTAGTGGGCTAGGATCACGTTAAATAACACGCAACCTTGACTTTGGCCAATAAATTGTATGATATTTAACTAGGTAGATCTCTAAGATTAATTGGATCTCATCCAATTCCTAGATCCAGTAGGTGGACATCCAAATCCGAAACATATATCTAATATATGCCAATATATTGATATATTCCCTAACCTTTTTCCTCTGAATCAACTAAGCCTTGGCTTTGGCACAACAAGCTTAATGATTCCAGTTAAGCGGGACCCATTGACTTTGGAAAGCTTCGTAATCGATGTCGATGGACAAGAAGTGATCTTGACTTTGGCCAACAAATCACAACTTGGACAAGACATGCGATATGAAACAAAGCCTTCATGATTCAAACACATCCGCGATGGACAAAGGTCTTGACTTTGGCCAACAAACCAGTGCCAATCTTGGATCTTGAGTAAGAATCACTCAATGAAAGGAAAACGCTTAATATTTGTTGAGGGTTTTTCGCTTAATTGGCAACCAATTAATTATCTTTGATTAGGTCTCATCATACACCCTTAAGCATGCATTCTAAAAGCATAATAAGGTGCGATAAATAAATTAATAATGATATGCTGATGGATATTTAAAACATTTGTTCCTAGAACAAATCTCTCCATTTCCTCTCTCCAGCCAGCATTATTCTTACTTCTACCCAATTACATAACACTTCTAAAGAAACCTCATTTACATTGAGGGGAATAGGTGAGAAGAGAAATACAAAGAGTCAAGAGGTAATAGGCTGGACACGCAGGTCCAATTTAATAAATTCTAAATTTATTACAACAATTTCCAAAATTGCTCTCACTCATCTAATATCCATCCGATATACATTATTCATACATCACATCCATGTATTCACACAAATCATGTTATCAATCAATCTAATTAATTAATTAATCTTTAATTAATGACCGTCCAATGTTCAAACAACGATTTGATTTGCGCGAGTCCAACTCGTTTTAAGAATAAGTATTCAAAGTACGAATTCTTGAATTATATCAAACTACAATATTAAATCCAATTTAATTTGTATTCAATACTAATTCTTTATTTAATTCTAAATTAAATAATTACACTTTTAATGTGCCTTTTAGACTTGGATTCCAAATTCAATCTTTATGGGTCTCAAAGCCCAATTAACATCCAATGTCAATTTAATTAAAGTCTAATGGGCTTTCAATTAATTTATAAGGCATGAGCTTTGGCAACTAAAGCCCAATAAGGAATCACCCTTTGCCAAAAATCAATTTTTTGCCCATTAGGCCCAATTAAAATTTTAAAGGCCCATTATATTATATTTGGACTTTATGGAAATGGTTTTATGCCCAATTGGATCCAACCAATTATCCTAAACCAAACTTGGCCCAACCAAGCCCATTAAGCCCAAATACAACATTTTTAGCCTAATTCCAAATTAAGCCCAACTAATTAAATTCCAATATTCCAAATATCATAATTTAATCAATTAAAGTGTATTAGCCATAATTAATTATTTAAATCAACATTTCCAAAATACCAATTTACACAATTAATCATGCTTTAACTAATCAACTTATGTCCAACACAAATTGAAGCAAAATCAATCCAACATGCTTCCAAGGCTATCGGCAATATGGTGATTTTTATATCAATTTTGATTTCAATCCAATTAAATCACAAACTAATATATCCCACATTTTAAACATATCCAATTGTCTAAAATTCAAAAATCACCAAGAGCTAGGGCTCCTGCACCATTCGGCCAAGCCAATGCATTTGGGGAAAATTAATCCAATTAATTTTTCATCAAATTGATTATGTACAACTCAAAGTTAACATATTATAAGCATGCTCAAACAAATAATTTGCCTAAAACATGCTCAAATCAAAAATACCCAAATTAAAGTTAAGAACCCTAAATTCAATTTCATGTTTAATAACCGCTCTGATACCATTGTTGGGTTTTCTAGGTCAAACCAAGATCAATTAAGCAATGAAACATGTGAATACAACAAAGTAAGAATGCAGAAATTACTCACTTTGATCGGATTTTGGATGCGTTGAACACAAAAAAATTTCTTCCTTGATGAATTCGGGCAAGCCCTTTGTGTTGATCTTCAAGCTCCAAGCTTTGAGTGTTGATTCCAAGCTCAAGGATTGGTTTCCCTATCACCTTTGAATGACTCATTGTGTGTGCTAACACTTGTGATTTTTGAATCAAAAATCAAAGGAGATTAACCCTATGTTCACGCCCAAAATGGAGAGAAAAAGAGAAGGCCATTCGGCCATGGTGAAGATAGAAAGAGAGAGATGAGTGTTGTTTTTTTGTTTTTCCAAAAAAACTAATACCAAAAGTCTCACAAAGTTTTGGTATATGCTTTTCCAAAAAGCAAAACAAATATTTAGAGGGAAATTGGCATTAATGGCTCTCAACAACTCTCATCACTCAAAAAGTGACTTGTATCACATCACTCAAAGTTGATGTGACTTCCATCATAAAAGGTGACTTGCGATGTGACTTGTGGGCCCCACTTTAATTCAAAATCTGAGTGGGCCCGCAAACACATTCCGGGCTCGGGTTCGTTAATTCCAAATTAACGAATTTTCCGTTGCGGCGTATTTAAATCAAATTTAATTAAATAATTATGCCTAGCAAAATTACTATTCACGTCGCTCGTGAATTAATTCTAAACTAATTCGTTTGCCCGAATTAAAATCCAATTTTAATTCCGCGTCGAAATCTAATTTCGTTTAATATATCGAATATATTATTTTATCGATTAATTCCAAATTAATCGTTCTCTCTCTTCAAATAGTATTTTATCCCAGATAAAATCTCTCTCCATAATTAATCCCAGATTAATTATGTTCGAATCATACGTCATCGGTGAATCTTCGGGAAGCGACCCATGAGATCCCTGGATATGTTGGCAGTAAATCTGGTCATTGAACTATCCGAACACGTACGTACCTCGTACTACGTTTTTACCGATTTACAAGACATGGTTGGCTTCTAGCAAAGCACCGTGCCTACCCAATTCTCCAGAAATATTCTTAAAGGAATATTTAATCTTTGTCAGGCGTAGTATACGTAGTATTGTGTATTGCGATCCAGTATCGAATGTCACATGCAATGCCTGTGGCTGGAATTATGTCTGCCCCGTACGAAGCATATATCGGATCTCTGGTAACTAGTCTCTATAATCGGATAAACATGACCTAGTCATATTATCCCGATGACTGCAGTACATAAGGAGTACTAGTTTCGTATCATCATCTCCATATGACTGGAGTGATACTTCCATCTTGACATCACACCCAATACACTACGATTCTCAATATACCCAGAAGAGGCGTACACAGAACCTGTTAAAGCCTTGGACGACCAAAACCAAAGTATATTGATTGTCGCAAGTATTAGCGATGCAAGTCTCAAGTTAAGACCAAATACACCTACCCTGATTCGGACTTCCATAGACACATAGTCATACTACCAATGAAATTTCGAGGGGTCTATCCAGAGCGAAGCTGTTTCCGTACCATCAGTAAACACAACCTCATATCACACTTGCATAAGTATCCAATACTTAAATATATGAGAACTATGCCGTTATGCTCCCACAACGTGCACAACGCTCCCACAACGCGCACAAGTGCAATACTAGTCTATTCCGCCTCTCGATTCCTGTCCAAATCTCGATAATACTACGATAGGGATGTTTTAATTATTAAACCTTAGTGGATTAATACTGTCTCCTATCTTATTAATCCGGAACTAATCATATGGACTTTTATCATTTATATATCTCGGTAATCCAATTACAAATGATAAAAGAGCAATTTCCTTTGTCACATAGTTAATTTGTACAACAACATCATGTTCTGTACAAATAGTGATGTTATGAGTCATAATTGTCCAACACTCACATGTTTACGATCTAGTAAATCCATGGCCATGGTATAACTTCGAAAACTAGTTCCGAGTGTTATTTAGAGATCTTAAATTGAAAGTTGACTGTATTAGACCGAACATATTTGACGTTTTCATCTATATCTCATGTACAAAACGGATAGCCTGTGACGGGGATTATATGTATGTTATAACCACAACTTGCATAGTTTAGCGAGATCATATGTGGTCATCATAATCCATGAGTGTGTGGATTATGGACATGAAATTGGATTTCCTGACGGATAAACCTAAACTTATAGGGTTTCCACAATATGAAGTGTACTCGTTGAGCACTTAGGAAACTCGATGTGAATATACAAATTATTCATAATACTTCACCAGATTAAATGAGTTAATTCGATGCATAATACACATACATTGGGGAATTTGTCTGATCATAATTATTGTGTATTTATGTTCGAACATAATACGATTAGATACACATTAATTAATCGTCAAATGAAATTTTGACACATACCATAAATATATGTATTTGTTATTTAATATAAATAAAAATACATATATGATATTATTTAGTTATTTAATTGTTAAATAATTAAATAATTGAAAATCAAATATATTTTCCATTTGTCATAATTAGTATGATATATGGTGATATATAATTGGAACACTTGGCATGAATCATATTAGACTTTATGTGTACAATTTTGATTGGATATCATAAAGTTTAATTGATTTAATTTGATAAATTTTTAAAAATGATAAAATTGCCCGCTTTCCCCTAGTGTCAATCATCACACAAATAAAAGGAAAATTATTTTCTCATTCATTTATCTTCCACCATGGCCAACTTTCACCTAGAGAGAAAAATCCAAATTTTGTTTGATGAAACAATAAGAAAAAGTGAAGAAAAACAAGAAAAGCTTTAGGATTTTTGGAGATTAGAGGTAATCTATGTCATCATTGAGCTTAGAAAATTATTTAAATGTTCTTGTGTTCCTAGAATATTTTTAGGGTTTATTTACTTGTTCAAATTTGGGGCTTTTTGGATTTGGTGGATGAATTGGAAGTATAATGTATGTGTGAATAAAGATTGAACTATATTAAAGTAATTTAGGTTCAATTTGTTGTTGTACAATCTTGTTACCATTCTAGAGTGTGATAACCACTCTTATTATGCCTAGAATTGTTCTAGAGTTCTTCATGTGTGGTAGCTTTGAATGAGTGTTTGATTAATTAGATTAATCTTTTAAAAAAAGGTTTTAAAGCATGAATTTTTGGCAATTTCGGTCACTGTTTCAGACCTGGAAATGATTCTGATTTTTTGATGAAATTGATGTCTTATGAATGTTTTGGATGTGTTTTGGGAGTTGGAACAATTTCCAGAAAGTGTTTCCGAGTTGAAATAAGCGAAAACGGCCAAAAACGGCATTACCGGGTGGATTTTGAGCCAACCGGGTGACGGCTATCCAAAAAGTGAATCTGTCACTGTTCGGGCAGCCCATGAACTGCCCTGACACTATTAGGGCTGACCTAGGCAGTCCCCAGAAGTGTCGGGTGGTCGGTTCAGTCAAAAACGTGTTTTGTGTCATTTTGCGGAAAAATATTTTTCGTAAAAATTTCGTGAAGTTTCAACATTATTTATGTTAATATTTGATATTGAATAAATAAGTTTAGGTGAAATATGAATAAATTATTCATATTAGATATTGAATAATTTATTCGGTATTTTGAAAAAATTTTAAAATACGATTTCGCCCGAACCCGCACTTCCGCTGTGCCCATCGCCCAAAACACTAACATATATCATTCAGAAATTATCATTATTACGGTAATAATGAGATGTTTGTGAGGTAAAAGGATTACCTACGTCTTTTTTCCTCCTTGAAAGTAGTGGGAGTATTATTTATTATATTCTCGATATAAAGTTTTATAAATGATATAAAACTAAAAGACTTGTGAGATACTCCTATTAGTCGTGCATTGGATATGATTTAATAAAAGACACAGTAAAACTAACTGTCTGACAGTTAGTATAAACTTTTTGACAGTTAGTATAACTTTTTGACAGTTAGTATGTCTCTTATATATAATATTCATCTTTCGTAAATGATGATTCTTTTACGAAAGAGAAATAGATTATAATGTCAGTCAATCTTATACATCATAGGATGATGCATAATGAATACTATATTATGTGAGATTAAAGATATAAATTTAATCATAATTCTTACGAACTATTTTTGATACCCTGGAGACCATATGATGGGTCTTGAAACATGTTCTTTGTTATCTTTGAGATATTAAGAATGAGTTTCTTATTCATGGAGTATATAGTCCTCAACCATTAGGGTCAAATTAATTTTGAGTCTAATTATGATGTTATACAGTCTACGTCATATAGAGTTAGAAAAGAAGCAGTGGGAGTGTCACAGATGATTATACTATGTTAGTGGAATTAGTCGTAACTTATGACTTATGAAGTTGCATAGTGACCTTATAGATTAAAAGTTTTGATATTAGTGTTGTTTTGCTGTTGTCTACATAGTATTTTGGATTTGATCCCTAAATACTTAGACAACTCAATAGCTGTAGCACAATATTGATGTCGCATCTGAGTCATATTGAGGTATAACTTAGGTTCTAAAAATATGAATGATGTTGGCTAAGGGAAACAATTGGGTTTGTTGGACAAAATCAATATGTTATAGCGGACCTTCTTGTTATTGCCGACCTTTGGAGTGCTAGGGGGCTCTCAAGGACCATGCGCATAAGATACACATTGAGATGTGTATATGATACCGTGGATTGACACTAAAGCAAGCAGGAGAAATTATTAGGGTTGATGCTCAGAATGCAAATCTAGATCGTATTTATGTATGATTCATGAATATGAACAATTTCTCTTTCCATAATATTACTTACTTAATGATTGCACATCTTGTTTTCATATAAGTACTCGATCTAATTACGATTAGATTGAAACTAAATATGATTAAGTGATATGTGTATATTAGACAAAGACCCTAGGAATTACAACGTAGCGTGCAGTTACAACGTAGTTTGTAATTGACATTGAGGAGCGTCACTATAAGTTGTATATTCTCAAATAAAAATCTTGGTCAAGATTTACTGACACGAGTCGGTTAGTAAAATCCGCTGAGACCAGTACATGTCTTATATTGAGACTTGATCCGATGGTTTATGCCAATGAACCATGAGTCTTGGGAGACTCGTATAGACGTGTAGGTGTTTAATTGATAGACACCGAATGACTCGCCTAAGATTTTCTAATATATGGTACACCAGCGTAAATAGGAATATTCTCGAGTCGAGTAGCATAGTGGTCCTTCGACTTGTGATACCACTGTGGATACATGAGAAATCTTCCATAATTTGATGGCAGTCACGTCATCGATCTATTTAGATCAGACCTCAGTCTGCTCGGTGGGTGTAGAGTGATGCTCATGATATCATGTGAGTATCAAATAGAATCCACCAGTCCTGTTTATAGGGTATAGGTATTTTATATATGTTTGCGATCTAGTAAATCCATAGTCGTGGTATACTTCAGAAGCGAGTTTCGAGTGTTATTTAGATATCATAAATTTGAAAGTCGACTATATTATACCTTAGGGATTTGACGTTTCTATCAATATCCCATGTATAATATTGATAATCTGTGACAGAGGGACTATATGTATGAAATAACCTCGACATGCATAGTTTAGCGAGATTATCTGTGGTTGTCATAATTCATGAGTGAGTGAATTATGGACATGAAATTTGATTCTGTGACGAATAAACTTAAACTTAGAGAGTCACACAATATGAAGTGTACTCATTGAGCACTTGGGCAACGCATTATGAATAATACAGATTATTCATAATATTTTATCAGATTAAATGAGTTAATTCGATCCGTTTAAACGATTAAACGAAAATACATGCATTAAAGGATTTTGGTCAATTAATAATTAATATGTATTTGTATTTGATACAAAATTTGATTTGATACATATTAATTAATTGTCAAATAAGATTTTGACACATGTCATTAATATATATTTTTTTTATTTAGTGTAAATAAAAATACATATATATAATATGTATATTTTGTTAATTAATTATTTAGATATTTAAATGTTAAATATTTAGATAATTAAATAATATATATTACCTAATTGTTATGTAATATATTTCATTATTATTGGTTACTAATAATATTAAAATTTAAGGTTGAAGTATTCAATTTGATTTTGTCTACTTTAAACTTAATATTTAATTAGATTAAATAATATTTATTTGTAATAATTGTTATTACATGTGTTAATTATTTATGGTAACAAATGGCATGACTTTTAAGCTTGAAGTATTCAAATTGAATAAGTAACTTAAAGTTTGATATTTAATTAGATTAAATCAACCAAAATGACCAAATTGCCCCCCTTAATTCGGCAAACCCTAGTATTTAAAGGGAAAAAAAATTGTTTTCTCATTCATTAGCTCCACTTGGTCGCAACTCATCTCCATAGAAAGCTCCCAAATTTTTCTTGAAGAAACTTGTAGAGAAAGAGAAGAAATCAAGAAGAAAGCTTAAGGAAATTAGAAGATTTTGAGGTAATCTTCAATATTGTTAATACTTAGAAAGTTTGTTTCTTATTCTTGAGTATCTAGAATAGTTCTAGGGTTTCTTCTTTCTTTGATTTTTGGGGCTTTTTGATGTGGAGGATAGATATATATGTGAAATTAAATTGAATAATCTTAGTGTAATATTAGTTCAATTTTATCATTTGATGACTTATTGTCATTCTAGAGTGTTATGACCATTCTTATAACTCCTAGAATTATTTTTGAGTCCTTCATTGGTGATGGCTTTGATTGATGTAAATATTAATAAGATTAATATTGAGAAAATTAGATTTAAAGCATGAAAAATGATATTTTGGCACGCATATCAGATCTGGAAATTTCTTAATTTTGGTGATGAAAAATATGTTATTTAAATGTATTGGATGTGTATTGGGTATTGGAATAATTGCCGGAAAGTATTTCAGAGTGAAAAATATGCGAAAACGGTTGAAAAACAGCGTTGCAGGGTGAGTTTCGGGCTTACCGGGTAACGACTGTCCAAACAGTGGATTGGTCAATGTTCGGGCATCCCTTGAATTTCTCAAGTACTATTGGGGCTAACTTGGGTAGCCCCATGTGTATTGGTTGGTCGGTTCGGGCAAAAACATATTTTATGCTATTTTGCGGAAAAATATTTTCGTAAAAGTTTCGCGATGTTTTCTAAATTATTTATATTATTATTTGATTTAAAAATATAATATGTTTAGGTGAAATATGAATGAATTATTCATATTAAATATTGAATAATTTATTCAGTAAATTTAAAAGTTTTAAAGTTATAATTTCGCCTGAACCACGGCCTTTCGCTACGCCTTAAGAAAACCTTAACAAAAACTGCCAAGAGTAAGAGATATAATGTCCAGAGAAGCAAAAGTATTAGAGTCGGCACTGGGTTAGCCTAAACTTATCTAAAATATACATGTAAAAAATATAGAGATAGTCAATATTTACATGACAGTAATATAAAAGTTATTTACAATCATTTTGAGATTGTCAATATGGAAAAAGTAATATAAATGTTATGGAAAAATGTAATTAAAATGATGAAATGAAAATACACAAGCGGGTGGATTTACTGTGTAATTGCCAAGTGTATAGCAAATGTAATTGCCAATCATTTAAATTTTTTCAAATCTTTATCTTTTTAAGTAGTGTCGAATTAAATCGAATACTCGAATCCTGATCTCAATTTCCGCCCTTAATAAAATTTCTCCTGGGGGATAGAATAAAATTTTCTCATTATTAATAAGATTTGTGCATTAACAAAAAAAAAAATAGAAACAAAAAATAAAAAGAGGAAGAAAGAAAAGAGGTCAAGATAGGTTATTTTATTTCCTTCCACTTAAAAGGGTTTTTTGAGGTGAAGTATTAGATTAGTTCCGTTCCGAGCCACTTAAAAGTGGATTTTCAGTCCTCCTTTCTTCGTCTTCAGCCTTGAAAACTCCTCTGAATCGGTGAAAGAAAGAAATTCAGAAGACCCTATAACAGCCTTCAACCATCCCCTTCTCTGTTAGGGAACCACTTACACAAGTATTTTCAGTCCTTAATGGCTTTGAATTCTTCCAATCGTTCCTTTTACTTTTGTTGGAAAGCAGCTCTCGCCAGTAATTTCTCCTTTCGAAACCTCACTACTCCTTCAAATTCCAAAAATGAACCCTCATTTCCATCATCAACTCAACTTAACAATTCGCCACTGCCTGCATTCCGAGACCGAATCTCACTCGACAGATTTCTCAAAGAAAGATGTAAATCGGGTAATATCACTCGCGATGATGCTCTTTATTTCTTTGATTACATGCTCAATATTCACCCTACTCCTCATATTTCATCTTTCTGTATTTTGTTCGGTGGGCTTGTTAAGACGAAGCAGTATGATACTGTTATTTTTCTGTTCAAGAGACTGAATTCAGTGGGGTTGTTGCCCGGTTTATTTGGTTATAGTATCTTGATTAATTGCTTTTGCAAAATGGGTAGGGTACGTGATGGTTTTGTTGCTTTTGGGAGAATCATGAGGAGTGGTTTTACTCCTAATATTGTGATTTTTAATTCTTTGATTAAAGGTTTGTGTGTGGAGGGTAGAATTATGGAGGCCACCAAATTGTTTAAGAAACTAAATGCTTTCGGTTGTAAGCCTAATGTGGTTACATATAGTACTTTGATTCATGGATTGTGTCGAACAGGCCATACGCTTGTTGCTCTTACGTTATTTGAAGACATGGGTAATACGAGGGATGAATTTGGTGTTATTTGTATGCCTAACATTGTTACTTACGGTAGTATTATTGATGGACTTTGTAAGGATGGGTTTATGGACAAGGCTAAGGAACTCTTTTTGGAAATGAAGGATAGGAATATTAATCCCGATGTGGTTACTTACACCACTTTGATTCATGGTTTTTGTCGTGTTAATGATTGGAATGAGGCTAAGGGCTTCTTCATTGAGATGATGGACCAAGGTGTGCAGCCTGATGTGGTGACTTTCAATGTGGTCATAGACGATCTTTGCAAAAATGGGAAGATGAATGAAGCAAATATGTTGTTGGAATTGATGATTCAGAGAGGTGTGAGTCCAAATGTTTTTACCTATAACATATTAATGGATGGTTTATGCTTGACGGGTAGAATCGATCATGCAAGGAAATTATTTCTTTCTATGGAGAGTAACGGGTGCAGGCACAGTGAAATTAGTTATAATATCTTGATTGACTGGTACTGCAAGAACAATAAAGCAGAAGAAGCTTTAAGTCTTTATAGGGAAATGCTCTCTGAAGGAATTAGGCCAATAACTGCTACCTATAACACATTGTTTCATGGCCTTTTCCTAGTAGTAAGGGTTGAGCATGCGTTGAAACTTTTTATGGAGATGAGACTTAATGATATCGTACCTGATTCACGTGTTTATACCACTTTTATTGACGGACTCTGCAAGAATGGTTATATTGGAGAGGCAGTTCAACTATTTCATACTTTGAGAAATCTCAAGTGTGAACTTACTATTGAAGCGTACAACTGCCTCATTGATGGATTATGTAAATCGGACAGACTTGAAATTGCATTGGAACTTTTTCATAGATTCCCTCGTAAAGGCTTAATACCAGATGTTAGAACCTATAACATCATTATAAATGGGCTTTGTAACGATGGGCAAATAGAAAAGGCAAATGATTTATTGCTTGATATGGAAGAAAAGGGTGTGGCGCCCAATTTAATCACGTTTAATACGCTCATGCAAGGTTGCGTCCGAAATAACGAGGCATCAAAAGTTATTGAACTTCTTCAAAAGATGGCAGAGAAAAAAATAACGCCAGATGCATCTACATTCTCAATTGTGGTGGACTTACTTGTAAAGAATGAAATTAGTTTGGACTCGCTTCCACAATTTCCTGTCCAAGAGCCGAAAGGAAGTTGATGTGTTGACTTTTTCTCTTCTCTAAATATATAAAATGATACTTTATTTGTTATGTGTGATGGTATAAAGTTGATGTTGAAACTTTCTATGAGTTATAATATTATTTGTCTTTGATATATGGAACTTCTATTTGATGATTTAGTAAAACAAATCTTGTCTGAATCCTCATCCTTTTAGTAGAATGCTATTGTAATTCTAATAGCCCTGTTGAACTGACAAGTACTTTGATTATACGTGATCACTCGGCCACTGTATGTGGGTATTGATGCCAAATTAACTATGTTATGTTTTATTAGCAGTGTTAAATCTTCTCTCTCAAGCTGATGCATCAGTAGACTATTGTTGCCTATCTATAAAGAAGGAAATTGGTGTGAACTCGCTAGTGTACTTTCCCTCTCCCAGAGCCAAAATTAAGTGAATGAATCAAATTATGTTGGCAACGTGTGATTTGGGAATCCCATTCATATTATAAAAATGTAAAGGCCCATGGTGCATCGCCCTCAACGAGTAAAAAAGATGAGATTTAGCAGATGAAGCCATATATATATTATTCTTTCTTTCTTCTAAACAATCTAACTAATTCTGTCAAAGTTTTGACAGCCTGTATGTATGCAGCTGTGTTTCTCCAAATATCTTGTCGAAAACATCCTGCTATCTTCATCCAACTGAAATTGCTGAGAAGATTAAATGACTTCAATCTTGGGATCCGGCTATTAGATACTTCTTAGAAGTGGATGTTCAGCAGAGTGGCGAACATCTAAATGGTTGTCTAAAAGAAACACAAGGCATATGGAAACAGCCTTTCAGAGGACAACATTCTACCTGTTCCAAATTCACATCCATAGAGATATTCCTTGAAATAGATTGATCTGCTATAAACATGCAAGAAAAATATGAGATACAACCACTTGATTTTATGAAAAATCAGCTTATAGAAGGCAGAGAGGAGCTAAAGGAAAAACACGTTATTTCATTATATGAACTTGCTTTATATAATAAAGAAGGCTATATATTATAGAACTCTAGGACCTGGGTAGCCTAAAAAACGTGAGGCTAAATGACAAAATACACTCGAAAAATATTGTTAACATAATCAATATCAGCCCTTGATCATTAACCAAATTTGTTCTTTCAGTATTTGCATAGATTCTTCACTACAGCTGTTCTGCTAAGTCAGCTTATCCATCTCATATGTGAGGCCATGTGCTGCATGTGTGTGATGTTGTGTTTTCTTGTGTGGCATGGTGACATTGTTGCCACATCAGCTCCTTTCAATATATGTTGTTGACTTTCATTTTTCCAATCTTCAACACCCTCTCTCAAACTTAAGGTCTTATTGTAGGACACAGAATTTGGGCGACGCTGTTCTAGGCTCGCGGCCTACTTGGGAGTATGGAGTAGTCCGCGGAGGAACTAAACCGGAGAAATAACATGGAGTCGCCACCCGGTGTGACCCGGGAAATGAGATTTAAGGCCGCACTCACCCCTCGCAAGGGAAGACCTCAAACCGTTGGGTTCGGAATGGTCCCTTACTTATGTCACTTGTGATGATATGATTTGTGCAATAAACTAACCGAATCTACTCAACATATATGCTCAAGGGTAACCTATGTCTTGTTCGTATTCATCAAAATAACTCCTAATCTAAGTTTGTATGCTTGAAAGTAAGTCTTTAAACGGTAAACACACAATATCACACATTGAACCATTAAACCAAAATAAACAAATAACTATTTAAACATAAACATAAACTAAACAAAATATCATGCATAAAAATAACATAATCATGCTTTGAAAATAAATAATAAACTAGGCTAACTCATTCTTAAATAACAAATAAATAATCTACGAATTACATCATACTCGAATATAAGTTTGGATGAAACGAAATATGTGTCTCTCAAGTAGTACGTGGCATTGTATCCCGAGTACAAACAGCACTACCGTCCATTTGGATTCGGCTACAGAATTTAAGTCCGGGTTTCCATCTGATATACCACAAAAGGGAACACATATTCCGCTCATCCAACATTCACATCATGCCTCAATAAACGACTCTAATGATATAATATATTAAAATAAATAAAAGAAACGAAAGATGATAAATAAATAAGGTGCCCTCTGGTCTAACCTTTTTGTCGTCTCTCGAAAGCGCGTTACACGGCCGTCGGAAGGGCTAACACTCCGCAATTTTTCTGGTTCGCTGGTTCGCGTCTTTCCTCACTGTTTCGCTGTTTGGGCTGCTGTTTTCACTCCATTTTGCTGCTGTTTTAAGGGTATTTTCTGGTCACAGTTTTGGGTTAATTTGGGGACTATTTTGGGCAATTTTTAGGTGTAGTTTTAGGGGTTTGTTTTACGGGTTTATGCGATGTGTATTAGTGCTGTTTTCTACTGTAATTCCAGGATTGGATGAGTGGGGAATTTGCGTGGGCAGTGCGGGGTATTTGCGTGAGGGATGCGTGTAGGGTTTGTGTGTGGAGTGACAGTGCGTGAGGATGAGTGCGTGAAGATGAGTGGCTGTATGGTGATGGTGTTGTGTGAAGGCAGTGCGTGAAGTTGGAGGCTTGCGCTGAATGGGGCTAGGTGGCGAGAGAGTTGGCTCGTGGACTGAGTGAGGACGTACGTGGACTGAATGCTATGGCTAGGGGGTGTTGACGTGTTTGGTGGGTAGTGGATTCAAGGGTTTATGTGTTAAGGGGGCTATTAATTCGTGAGTGGGGTGAGGGTGCTGGTCAATGGACAGTCTGTGTGGCGTGATCTATTGATACGTGAATGAGGCGTGTGGTGTTTTGAGTGGCTATGAAGGGTTGATGAATTGAACTGTTGGCAGTGTAAATGCGTGAATGAGGCAGTGGGCTCGTTAGTGGGGGATAGCGTGGAGCAGTTAAGGGACGCAGGTGTGTTGCCGAGTGGGAGTGAGCTTAGAATTTTAGGGGTGATTTCGTGGGTTGATTTCGTGAGAGATGAGCCGCCTCCTTTAGGGTTGGTTTAGGGTCTCTTTTATAGGCAAAGGGAGGGGGGGATTCCTTGTTTGAATAGGGAAGGATTTTTGTAATTATGAGGGATATTTTTAATTAGTGTGGGATAATGAAAAACTCTTTAATTAGGGAAGTGATTTGATTTAATTTTGATTTCTTCTCTTTAGTTAGAGATATGATTTGATTTGTAACTTTTAATTAGGAATGCTTTTGATGGGATTTTATTTGACTTTATTTAATTTTGGTATGTGATTTATTTAATTTAATTTAATTTTAATTTAATTTTAATTTTAATTTAATTTAATTGTGACATGTGTTTTAATGTTATAATTATTATGGATGTGATTTAATGGGCTTGGGCTAAGGGTGTGTGTTTTAAAACGGAGATCCAACAAGCGAACCCACCGCTACTCCAGCGAATTAATTCCAACAAAAATGTCAATTCTTGACTATTCCCTTCCGACGTCCGTTTCCCGCGGCTTCCACGACTCAAGAGGTAGTGTCTCCTTGTGAGACTCATCATCGGGACTTACATGCAAAAATGCAGTGCCTACATTTATATCTGAGTTTGTCTTTGAACATGCTAAATTTATGAAATGGTAGTGCCTTTGTGAGCACGTCAACAATCTGATCTCTGCTTGCTATGAAGCTGATGTCTATTTCTTCATATGCTACTTTGTCTCTCACATTTGTCTCTCACACAGTGTAAATCAATTTCAATGTACTTGGTCTTTGAATGATATACTGGATTTGCAGCTATAGCAGCAACACTTGAGCTGTCACTAAGTATTAGAGGTGTGCTCTCCAATTTGATGTTTAGTTTATTCATTAAGGAACATATCCAAGTTATCTCAGTGCAGCAGATTGCCATTGCTCTATATTCAGACTCTGCACTCGATCTTGATACAACATCTTGTTTCTTTGAGCTCCAAGCAACTAAATTTTCAGCCAGAAATACACAATAAGCACTAACTGATCTTCTATCATCAAGGTCACAAACTGATCTTCTAATATCTTGAGCTTTTGATTTATTGAAGGACAACCCATAATTGTTTGTGGACTTTAGATAACTGAGTATTCTTTTACAGGCTAACCAATGAGGGTAATGAGGTTCTGCGATGAACTGACTGAGTTTGTTAATTGTAAAGCAAGTTCAGGTCTTGTCAGAACATCATATTGTAAACTTCCTATAAGGCTCATGTTTAGAGTATCCTTAAACTTCTTTCCATCTTCTTTGATTAGCTTCTCAACAGTGCTCAGTGGGGTATCTATCCCTCTACAATCAGTCATATATGTCTACCTTATTGAGAAGCTCTTGAATGTATTTGGATTGGCACAATGTCAAAGATTTTTTTGTTCTGGTTACTTCAATTCCAAGGAAGTAGTTGAGATCTCCCAAGTCTTTCAGGGCAAAAATGTTGCTGAGTTTCTGAACTATATATTCAACTTGTTTATTGTTGCTTCCTATGATCACAATGTCATCCACATATATCAGGATCAGAATTATATCAGTGGTGTTCTTCTTGAAAATAGTGAGTTGTCACTTCTTGAACACTTAAAATCCCAAGATATTAATGCACCTTTTAGTTTATCAAACCACGCCCTTGTTGTTTCTCTTAGGCCATATAAGGCCTTCTTCAGTTTGCACACATGATTAGGTCTTACTTTGTCCTCAAACCTTTTGTTGTGGTATGTGCATTGTTTCTGTCAAGTCCCCATTTAAGAATTGATGTCAACTTGTCTCAAGGTCCAATCATTGCATACGGTTAAACTTAAAATTATCCTGATGGTGGAGGCTTTTATCAATTTTTCCTTGAAGTCAAGTCCAGGAGTTTGTGAAAACCCTTTTATAACTAGTCTAACCTTGTACTTGTTTAGGGAACCATCATAGTTCAACTTTACCTTGAAAATTCATTTGTCCTAACCAATTTGATGTCTGGTTCATATGGAACAAGAGTCCATGACTTGTTGTTGGAAAGAACAGTGAACTCATCTTGCATAGCTTTTCTCCCTTTTGGATCATTTTGAGCCTCTATGATCGTTCTTGGAGTTTTTGTTGATGTTTCACTGCTGGTGTGATACACTTTTGGTTTGAAGATCCCTACATTACTCATTGTTATCATAAGATGAGTGGAAAGGCTATTTTCGGGTGCTTGGTTTTGTATTTGAGGTTCAGGTCTTTCAGGCTGTGAGGTGTTTGTTAGGTTTATTCTATGGCCCCAAGATCAAACAAGCAATGAAAATCATGTGTGAAACATCAACGGAGGTAGCAGAATATTCACATTGATCGGTTGAGAGACGCGGCAAGCAACAAAAACTCCAAAATGCTCACTGGTTTGGGCGTGAACTGCAGTGAATGTGCTCACTGTTTTGGCTTCGTATTTGGTCATTCGTCAAGCTCCAAGCTTCATCGAACGGTTCCCGGCTCATGGGTGGACTTCCCTAACACCTTCGCATATATCGTAAGTGTGCTAGCACTTGTTTTTTTACCACAAAACACACTCCAAGCTTCCCTTATGCCTCACGGTTTTTAGCTTCAAAAACATTGAAGAAATGCCCATTGGGCGTGAGAGAAGAGAGTGAGGAGAGATAAGTGAGTTTGTATTTTATATTTTGGTAAAAGTGTTATTTATTTTTATTTGTAATTGATTTACAATAAATCATATACAAAAGATGCCTTCCAAGAAGTCAAAATAAAATATAAAAACAATTTATTCCAATCAACTTTAAAAAGCACTTTACAACAACTCACATCACTATTCATTGTCACTTTATTAAAGTGACTTGATGTGGTCTATCAATCAATCAATCACATCAATCAATCACATCACTCAAAGTGACATTTGATTTGACGCTTGATGTGATGAATGATTTGACGCTTGATGTGACTTGCGTTGCCGCACTCGAAGTCGAAATACGAATGCGCTCGTAATCACACTCGGGCTCGGGTTCGTTAATTCCAAATTAACGATTTTTCCGTCGCGTCGTAATTAAATGATTACACCTAGCGAATTCACTATTCACGTCGCTAACGAATTATTCTAAATTAATTCGTTCGCTCGAATTAAAATCCAATTTCAATCCCGCGTCGAAATCCAATTTCGTTTAATATATCGAATATATTAATTTAATAGATTAATTCCGAATTAATCATTTTCTCTCTCTAGATGATATTTTATCCTAGATCAAATATCTCCGCAATTAATCTCAGATTAATTTTCTCTCTCTTCAATATAATCCCAGATTAATTTTCTCTCTCTTCAATATAATCCCAGATTAATAATGGAGTGCGAGTTATACGTCATCGGTGTATCACTGGAAGCAGCGACCCATGAGATCCCCGGATGTATTGGTAGTAAATACGATCGTCGGAGTATCCGAATCACGTACGTACCAAGTACTACGTTCTACCGATTTACGAGACAAGGTCGACTTCTAGCAAAGCACCAAGTCTACCCAATTCTCCGGACAATCCATATAGAATATACAAGGATCTATATCAAGCGTAGTATACCAGTAGTATATCGGGTATATCGGCCCGGTATCGGATAGTCACGTGCTAGGGCTGGGGCTGGATAAGTGTCTGCCCGTCCGAAGCATATGTCGGATGTCTGGTAACTAGTCTCTATAATCGGATATACATGACCTTGTCATAATATCCCGATGGCCGGCCAGCACTTAAGAGCACTAATACCGTATCCTGCGTGACATCATCTCCACTATGACTGGAGTGATATTTCCGTCTTGACATCACACCCAATATACTACGATTCTCTGATAAACCCAGAAGAGGTGTACACAGGACCGGTTAAAGCCCTGGACCACCAAACCAAAGTTTACCGATTGTCGCAAGTACTAGCGATGCAAGTCTCAGGTTAAGACCATACACACCTACCCTGATGTCGGACTCCCATAGACACATAGTCATAATACCAATGGGATTCCGAGGGGTCTATCCAGAGCGAAGCTGTTTCCCGTACCATCGGTGAAACACAACCTCCTACTGCACTTGCATAAGTATCATATACTTAAATATATGAGAACTATACCGTTGTGCCCTCACAACGCGCACAAGTGCAATACTAGCCTATTCCGCATTATCGATGTGTGTGTCTCGATAATACTACGACTAGGGATATTTAATGATTAATCCTTCGTGGACTGATACTGTCTCATATCATTCTCAATCCAGGAACTAATCATATGGACCTCTCTTCATTTATACATCTAAGGTGATCTAATCACAAATGATGAGAGCACAATTTCCTTGTCACATAGTTAATTTGTACAACAACACCTTGATCTGTACAAATAGTGACGCTATGGGTCATATTATCCAACAATCTCCCACTTGGCACATAGCCAGTCACTCAAGTGTCGTACACCCGAACTATGTACGGTTCGCTCAAATTGCTGAGGAAAGGTTTTCGTCAGCGGATTTCCATGATTATCATCTGACGCGATTTATACTATCATCACATCGCCACGATGTATGAACCGAACGAATTAGATGAATATATAAGTATATATCTGGATCGTCGATGAGACCTTTAATTCTTTAGCCTTGTGCTGACGCCTAGCTCAGCAGCTAACAGAACTATATCTAATCTAATTAGATTTATTATCGACCCAAATGGCTTCTATTGCTGCCTCAGCCGCAGCAATAATCCGCATTTATTGTTTATTTGGCAACAGTATCTTGCTTGGAAGATTTCCAGCTCACTGTCCCGTTATTTAAACTTTATAGTACCACAGTATTTAACTGTTTAGAGACTTGCAGCAGTGATCCCAGTCACTTCAAGTTCTCATTCTCCATAGTTTTAAGACAGCATCTTTAGTTCTCTGAGATACTAACAGATGTTCTTTAACTTCAATCCAGTGACCATCACTTGGATTGACCTGATTGTGACTCCATATGCTCGAAGCGTATGAGACACCAAATCAAGTACATTTTAAATGTACAATTTCCCAGAGAGTGTTAACAACTCCAAATCTATCCCAGTAGATCTTTATTCCTTGAATAAAGGTTGTTACTCCCCATAATTCTACGGAGAATTTCTACGAAAGTCAAGCATTCACCAATTGTTTTATGGAATATCATTTCCAAGAAATGACATATATTATCATTATTTTATACAAGACATTCATTGTCAGTGCGCTCCTACTAACCCTCTTAATATACACAAGAATCATTTCGTTTTGAATTAATCATACACCATTATGATTACATCAAAACGACAATTCCAAGAACCTAATGCTTGCTTCAATCCAAACATGGATCGAATAATCCACAAACCTTGTTTGCTAGTTTTAGTAAGACAAAATCGTCAGAATGTTGTAAACATCCTCCAAAAGGTTTCCTTTTCAGGAAAGCGATTTTGATCTATAACTGACACATTTCATAAACGAAATATACAGTATCAACAAGCATCATCAAAATGGATTTACCATGGCAACAGGTAAAAGGTTAAACCGTTATTAACACAATGTTGATAACGATACCTTTCCGTCATAAGCCTAGCTTTGTACGCTGGTATGTTGCCATCCATGTATGTCTTCATTGAAGACGTTTAATGTACCAATAGACACAATGCCTTGTGGTACAACAACTAGTATCCAAACATAGTTGTTATACATGGAATCCATTTTTGACTCATGGCACTTTGCCATAATATGGAGTCGATACCTTGTATCACTACCTCATAACGTAGTCGGTTGATATACCTTCATAAGATTGACATCTTTATGAGGTTAGATCAGAAACCCATACCCCAGGTTGTTTTCTGATTCTTTCCGATCTACCCGGTTCTTGTGTATTCAAAGATTAATGGTACAGATTCATCATTGATGAACTGTTTGTGTTCCATTAAGGATTTCGTGCCTAGAACAGTATTCACTCCGATTTTCATCGAGTATCACTATCCTCCCACTGACCATTGCATATCGGTATTCCTCTCAGGAAAAACAGCATGGTGAACAACAATCATATTGTTCTCATGTGAGATTTATAAGTACTATACTTATGGTTTCCCTTAGGATAACCTACATTTGGCACTTATCCAATTTGGGTTCTAGTTTGGTATCATCCAAACTTTATGCCTGGCATACCCAAATTATCAGGAATGAGAAACCCTGTTTCTTTCCTGTTCATATCCTATATGATATATGTCAAACAGATTTATATGGAACCTTATTCTAAATAAGTTTTTGCACTGTTAATACATATCCGTTGAAGGAAATGGTAGCTCAGAGCGACTCGTGATAAACCTTATCATGTCCAACAAAATTTGGTTTTTGTTCGGACACACCGTCTAACTGACGTGTCTCGGGAGGAGTCCTCATCTGAAAGAATACTATACTCTTTCATGTATATTTGAAACTTAATGCTTAAGTATTTTCATTACGGTCTTACCGTGACGGTATAATACTATAGCCGATCTGTTTGTTTACTTCGTGTCGAAACTCTAATAGTTTCTGATCTGTGTTCTTCAAAAGAAACACATAACCATAACGTGATGCCATATCCGTTAAGGTCACGAAATATTCATATTCACATCTAGCCTAGCTAGATATGGCCCCCCTAACTTCACCATGAATAGGGCTAACAGATCGATGGCACTTACACTTTTACCAAGTAAATAGTGTTTAGGTACTTTACCTAATAAACTAGATTCGTAGACTTTATTTGAATAGTCAAATCAGTCCTAGTACCCACTCTTCAAAAGTGCGGATATACGAGTCTTGTTTAATTCTGTCCTAGACAACAATGCCACAAATAAGTATCTACTTGATCAAATCAATTTGAGTTATTTATTTGTCATTTTATATGTTTGAGATTTTAATCATATTCAAAATATAAATTCTGTTATTCACATCTAATGTTTTATCTCAGTATCATCTTTATATAATGAAACACTTAGTGTTCTAGAATATAAAGGTTTATCCACAATGGATTAAACACTGATATAGAGATAATGTTTCTAGTCAAACCAGTTAAATTTTAACAGTTCCTAATTTAAGTACACACCCAAAGGGTAGTTCCTAAACTTAGGTATCTACGGTCGAAACAGCGACTTTCGTCCTGTTTCCGATTCGCAGAGAAATCTCGTCTTGAAATCAGTATCCTGCTCACAGCAGATTCTGAACATCAATCCATATATTTTATGTACCACACTAAGTATTTAAAATCTAATTTCAATACTAGTAGTGAACATAACTTTGACAATCATTTTTAAAGTCAGAGCCTCGCCCTTTCTTTAATTCCTTCGTATCTGCCATATCCAAATGGTAGTCACTTTGGGATATGTCAATTATCCTTTTCAATATTTCACAAACCTTTGGCCAAGCCTTGGTTTTAGAATATCGAAATGATGTGCACCTTGTGCTACATGCCCAATTGCAAACTTTGACTTTATCTCCACTAGAATAGTCAATTAATTCTCCAAGAATTATAAATTGCAATTTTAATACTTCTTAAATCTAAAATTAGATTTATGACAAGTATATTAAATTAAGCACTAAAGTCATCATTACATAAATCTTCCAAAGATTTACGCTCTACTTATTTGCTTAATTATGGGCTTAGGTATAATAAGTTATTTTATCAAATAAAGTAACCTATTATTTATTCCCAATTTGAAAATTAAATCATTAAAACATTTAATCCAAGATTATATTTTAAATATTCAATTTTTCAATTTTATCTTGATTACAATAGTCCAACTATTTAATCAACGATTAGTGGTACTATATATTATAATGATTATAATAGTCCAACTATATAATCAAATATAATCCAAATTAATTAACCTCAATTACATTGATTACTATAATCCAATTATAAAATCAACTGTAAACTGAAATTAATTAATTCAAATATATTGATTAATATAATCCAATTATATATAATCAACTATAATACAGTCCAACTGTTTATTAAAACAACAATTTAAATATTAGTCCAACTAACATTTAATATTACAACGAAATAATTTGAATGAGCGTGTATGTCGAGTAATTGAACGAATATTGCAAATTCAATTCTTGCCTCCCACTATTTTTCGTCGAGCCTCTAACCCTCTGTTGAGTACTCGGGAAACCGTGTTTCCTAGTGGGCTAGGATCCCATTAAATATCACACAATCTTGACTTTGGCCAACAAATTGTATGATAATTAACTAGGTAGATCTCGAAGATCAATTGGATCTCATCCAACTCCTAGATCCAGTAGTTGGACATCGAAGTCCGAAACATATATCTTATATATGCCTATATATCAAATATTACCCTAACCTTTTTCCTCTGAATCAACTAGGCCTTGGCTTTGGCACAACAAACCTAATGATCCCAGTCAAGCGCGGACCCATTGACTATGGAAGCTTCGTAATCAATGTCGTTGGACAAGAAGTGGTCTTGACTTTGGCCAACAAACCACAACTTGGACAAGACACCAATATGGAACAAAGCTTCGTGATTCAAACACATCTTCGATGGACAAGGGCTTGAATTTGGCCAACAACCCATGCCAATCTAGGATCTTGAGTAAGAATCACTCAATGGAAGGAAAAAACGCATGATATTTGATGAGGGTTTTTCGCGTGCAAATTGGCTACCAATTTAATTATCTTTGTTTAGGTCTCATCATCATACACCCTTAAACATGCATTCTAAATACATAATAAAGCGCATATGAAATAAAATAATAATGATATGCGGATGGATACTTAACACATTGATCCTAGATCAAATCTCTCCATTTCTCACTCAAGCTAGCACTTGTATTACTTCTACCCGTTACACTACACTTCTAAAGAAACCTCATTTACATTTAGGGGAATAGGTGAGAAGAGAATACAAAGAGAATAGAGGTGATAAGGCTGGACACGCATGTCAATTTAATAAATCGAATTTATTACAACAATTTCCAAAATTGCCCCACCCGACTAATATCCATCTGATATACATTATTCATTCATCACAACCACGTATTCACACATAAGCATGTTATCAATCAATCTAATCAAATTAATTAATCTGATAATTATGTGATCATCCAATGTTCAAACAACAATTTGATTTTGGTCGAGTCAAACTCGATTTTCCGAATAAGTACTCAAAGTACGAATTCATGAATTAAATTAAACTACATCATTAAATCCAATTTAACATGTATTTAATACTAATTAACTATTCAATTCCAAATTAAACGTTACACTTTATTTAATAAACCTTTTCGACTTAAATTCCAAATTTAATCACGTCGGGTCTCAAAGCCCGATTAACGTCCAACGTCAATTCAATTGAAGTCCAATAGGCTTTAATTAATTTCTTTAAGGCATGGGCTTCGGCAACCAAAGCCCAATCAAGGAGTAACCCCATAAGCCCAGAAATCAATTTAGGCCCATTAGGCCCAATTAAACTTTAAAGGTTCATTAGTCGCATTTGGGCTTTATGGTTAAGGTTTTGGGCCCAATTGGATCCAATCCATTTGGCCTAAACCCAACTTGATAAAATCAAGCCCAATAAGCCCAATTACAACTTTAAAGTCCAATTTCCAAAATTAGGCCCAAATAATTAAATTACCAAATTCCAAATTCGCAATTTAATTACCTAAAGTGTATTTCATGATTAATTACCCAAATCAATATTTCCAAAACATGAAATTAGTCCAATTAATCATGTTCATTATTATCATCACATGTCCAACACATTAATGAAAATCAAACCCATTTTACATGCTTCTAAGTCTCGGCCAAGGGAGTAATTTTTTCCGATTTGAATTCAATCCGATTAATTACACAATCGACAACGTATTAACTTCCGAATGATTTCATACACATCCAATGTTCATAAAATCAAAAATCCAAGACATTAAAGGGCAAGTTGAATTCGGCCAAGGTGAAGTTTTAGGGATTTTTGTTCAACTCAAAATTAATCCAATTACATCGCAAATCAACATCATGCTACTTCATTACAACTCATCCAATGAATTAATAATGAAAAATTCCAAGAATTTCAACATTAACACCATTCGGCCAACTCACAAAAAATTGGGGAAAATTATTCCAAATCATTTTCAACAAATTGGTCCAACCAAAATGCAATTAGACATGTTATAAGCATACTCAAACAATCAATTTATTCAAATCATGCTCAAAACAAATTTACCCAAATTTTAAGCCCTACATTTTCATGCTTGAACCTATAGCTCTTGATGCCATTGTTAGGTTTATTCTAGGTCCCAAGATCAAACAAGCAATGAAAATCATGTGTGAACACATCAACGGAGGTAGCAGAATATTCACATTGATCGGTTGAGAGACGCGGCAAGCAACAAAACTCCAAAATGCTCACTGGTTTGGGCGTGAACTGCAGTGAATGTGCTCACTGTTTTGGCTTCGTATTTGGTCATTCGTCAAGCTCCAAGCTTCATCGAACGGTTCCCGGCTCATGGGTAGACTTCCCTAACACCTTCTCATATATCGTAAGTGTGCTAGCACTTGTGTTTTCCCACAAAACACACTCCAAGCTTCCCTTATGCCTCACGGTTTTTAGCTTCAAAAACAGTGAAGAAATGCCCCTTGGGCGTGAGAGAAGAGAGGGAGGAGAGATAAGTGAGTTGTATTTTTATTTTGGTAAAAGTGTTATATTTTTTATTTTGTAATTGATTTACAATAAATCATATACAAAAGATGCCTTCCAAGAAGTCAAATAAAATATAAAAACAATTTATTCCAATCAACTTTCAAAAAGCACTTTACAACAACTCACATCACTATTCATTGTCACTTTATTAAAGTGACTTGATGTGTGTCTATCAATCAATCAATCACATCAATCAATCACATCACTCAAAGTGACATTTGATTTGACGCTTGATGTGATGAATGATTTGACGCTTGATGTGACTTGCGTTGCCGCACTCGAATTCGAAATACGAATGCGCTCGTAATCACACTCGGGCTCGGGTTCGTTAATTCCAAATTAATGATTTTTCCGTCGCGTCGTAATTAAATGATTACGCCTAGTGAATTCACTATTCACGTCGCTAACGAATTAATTCTAAATTAATTCGTTCGCCCGAATTAAAATCCAATTTCAATCCCGCGTCGAAATCCAATTTCGTTTAATATATCGAATATATTAATTTAATCGATTAATTCCGAATTAATCATTTTCTCTCTCTAGACGATATTTTATCCTAGATAAAATATCTCCGCAATTAATCTCAGATTAATTTTCTCTCTCTCAATATAATCTCAGATTAATTTTCTCTCTCTTCAATATAATCCCAGATTAATAATGGAGTGCGAGTTATACGTCATCGGTGTATCACTGGGAAGCGACCCATGAGATCCCCGGATGTATTGGCAGTAAATACAATCGTCGGAGTATCCGAATCACGTACGTACCAAGTACTACGTTCTACCGATTTACGAGACAAGGTCGACTTCTAGCAAAACACCAGTCTACCCAATTCTCCGGACATATCCATATAGAATATACAAGGATCTATATCAAGCGTAGTATACCAAGTATCGTGTATATCGGCCCAGTATCGGATAGTCACGTGCTAGGGCTGGGCTGGATAAATGCCTGCCCTGTCCGAAGCACATGTCGGATGTCTGGTAACTAGTCTCTATAATCGGATATACATGACCTTGTCATAATATCCCGATGGCCGGCCAGCACTTAAGAGCACTAATACCGTATCCTGTGTGACATCATCTCCACTATTACTGGAGTGATATTTCCGTCTTGACATCACACCCAATACACTACGATTCTCTGATAAACCCAGAAGAGGTGTACACAGGACCGGTTAAAGCCCTAGACCATCAAACCAAAGTTTACCGATTGTCGCAAGTACTAGCGATGCAAGTCTCAGGTTAAGACCATACACACCTACCCTGATGTCGGACTCCCATAGACACATAGTCATAATACCAATGGGATTCCGAGGGGTCTATCCAGAGCGAAGCTGTTTCCCGTACCATCGGTGAAACACAACCTCCTACTGCACTTGCATAAGTATCCTATACTTAAATATATGAGAATTATACCGTTGTGCCCTCACAACGCGCACAAGTGCAATACTAGCCTATTCCGCATTATCGATGTGCTGTCTCGATAATACTACGACTAGGGATATTTAATGATTAATACTTCGTGGACTGATACTGTCTCATATCATTCTCAATCCAGGAACTAATCATATGGACCTCTCTTCATTTATACATCTAAGGTGATCTAATCACAAATGATGAGAGCGCAATTTCCTTGTCACATAGTTAATTTGTACAACAACACCTTGATCTGTACAAATAGTGACGCTATGGGTCATATTATCCAACAATGTTTGGTCAGTTCTAAGAGGTATTTGGGTTTGAGTCTGGATGATGTGGTGATTCAGACATGTTGCTTTCAGAGTTGCTACTGGATTTATGATCACCAACGGTGTTTATATCATGTCTTGCCTGCTCATGTGACTAATTGATATTCATTGGAATGTTGACAATGTGGAATTTACTTAGCAGTGAAGCAGATTCTAGACCTGATGACTCCTGACTCATGAATTTCGGGCCATTTGAAAACAGAAATGAATGTTCATTGAACTTGACACTAGCAGAGATATAGATTCTTCATGTATGATGCAGACACACAAAACCTTTATGCCTATTACTCAATACTAGAAAGACACATTTACTAGTGTGAAAGTCAAATTTATGACTGTTATAAGGTCTTAGATACAGAAAGTAGTCACATCAAAATGGTCAGGTTTGGTGGTGTATAGAAGCTCCAATGGAGTTTTGTTTTGTTTTTTTAATTGGAAACTTCGGAAATCTAAAGTAAAAACTTCGGAGATCCGAAATATTATGAAAGAATATTTTTTAAATAATATATATATATATATATAACAATTAACTATACAACAATTATTTATGAAAATCTGGAATGTATCAACTATCTTGACAGACCATTTCGCTTCAAATCGACACCACATGTGGAAAGTTTGGAATTACCGAAAAAAGAGCGAATCAAGACCTCGATTGAAGAATCACCACAGCTGGAACTAAAGCTACTTCTAAATGCATTCTTAGGAAACTCTTTTGTTTTACCTGTGATTATTTCTTCGTCGCTAAGATTGGAGCTGGAAGAAAAGTTGCTGAGAGTGTTACAAGAACACAAGAAAGCCATCGGTTGGACTATAACAGACATTCGAGGCATTAGTCCATCATTTTGCATGCACAAGATTCCGATGAATGACGAGTACAAACCCACAGTGGAGCATCAATAGAGACTAAATCCAATCATGAAGGAGGTCATGAAGAAAGAAGTTATCAAATGGTTGGATGCCGACATCATTTACCAATCTTTGATAGCACATGGGTGAGTCACATGCAATGTGTGCCAAAGAAAGGAGGAATTACTGTAGTCACAAATGAAAAGAACGAACTAATTCTAACAAGAAGGTGACTGGATGAAGAGTATGCATGGACTACAGGAAATTGAACAAAGCAACAATGAAAGATCATTTCCCGTTTCCATTCATTGACCAGATGCTAGACAGACTGGCGGGACATGAGTTTTATTATTTTCTGGACGGATATTCGGGGTAAAATCAGATTGCCATCGCCCCAGAAGATCAGGAGAAAACCACTTTTACATGTCAGTATAATACTTTTGTTTTCCGTAGGATGCCATTTGGATTATGTAATGCTCATTCCACATTTCAACGTTGCATGATGACCATCTTCTAAGACATGCTAGAACAAAGTATGAAGGTTTTCATGGATGATTTTTTTTTGTGTTTGGAGACTCGTTCGATCACTACTTGCAAAATCTGGAACAAGTGTTAAAAGATGCGAAGATGCCAATCTTGTACTCAACTGGGAGAAATGCCACTTAATGGTGTAGGAAGGCATCGTCCTGGGACATTAGATCTCTCAAAAAAGAATCGAGGTAGACAAAGCAAAGATTGAAACAATTGAAAAACTATCTCCACCAACATCTGTCAAAGGGATTCGAAGTTTTCTCGGACATGCAGGCTTTTACAGGAGATTTATCAAAGACTTCTCCAAGATTGCTAAACCTCTGTGTAATCTTCTAGAGAAAGATATGTCTTTCAACTTCACCAAAGAATGCCATGAAGCTTTTGAAATCTTGAAACAGAAGCTGGTCTCTGCCCCTATCATAGTAGCACCGGACTAGACCCTTCCATTTGAGGTGATGTGCGATGCTAGTGATTTTACTGTAGGTGCATTTTTGGGACAACGCAAAGCAAAAATTTTCCATACCATTTATTACTCCAGAAGAACTTTGAATGAAGCTCAACTCAACTACACAACTACTGAAAAGGAGTTGCTCGCAGTTGTGTTCGCTTTTGATAAATTATGTACCTATCTGTTGGGTCCCAAAGTGGTGGTCTACATAGATCATTCAACAATCAAATACCTGATCGCAAAGAAAGATGTCAATCCTAGATTTATCCGTTGGGTGCTTCTACTGAAGAATTTGACGTTGAGATCAGAGACAGGAAAAAGACAGAAAACCAAGTGCAGATCACTTATCGATCTCGAGAATGGAGAAACAGCTGGCAACGAACTGACAATCAAAGAAAATTTTCCCGATGAACAGTTGTTTGCCATGAAACAGCAGGATGTCCCTTAGTATGCTGACTATGTAAATTACATAGTATAGGGAAAATGGTTGTTGGAATAGACACATCAGCAACGAAAGAAGTTCTTCAAAGAAGTCAAGCATTATGTCTAGGATGAACCGTACCTGTTCAAACGCTGTGCTGATCAATTATTGAGACGCTGTGTTCCACATGAGGAGGTCAATAGTGTCTTACAGCATTGTCATTCATCACCATACGGCGGACACTTCAGCGGAAATAAAATTGTAGCCAAAGTCCTACAATCAGGTTTGTTATGGCCCGCTCTGTTTAAAGATGCTTATCTATTTTCTCTTCAATTTGACAGGTGCCAAGGAACGAGAAATATTTCAAGGAGAAATGAAGGACCTCTCCAAAACATTTTGGAAGTGGAGATATTTGATGTATGGGGGATTGATTTTATGGGACTCTTTGTTCCATCATTCAGAAACTTGTACATACTAGTTGCAGTAGACTACGTCTCCAAATGGGTTGAAGCAATTGCACTGCCATCAAACGATTCAAAAGTGGTGATAAAATTCCTTAAAAAGAATATCTTCACTCGCTTCGGAACACCTCGGGCAATTATCAGTGATGGTGGCACACATTTCTGCAACAGATACTTCGATACACTCCTATCCAAATACGGAGTTACTCATAAAGTTGTCATTGCCTACCATCCGCAGTCAAATGGACAGGTTGAAGTTTCAAACAGGGAGATCAAAAGAATCTTGGAGAGAACCATTGGATCAACAAGGAAGGACTAGTCTGTAAAACTGGATGACGTAGTATAGGCCTACCAAACAGCTTACAAGACACCCATTGATATGGCCCCATATCGAATGGTGTTTGGGAAAGCGTGCCATCTGCCAGTGGAGCTTGAACATAAAGCGTACTGGGCACTGAAGAAGTTAAATCTTGATCCACAATCAGCAGGAAAGAAACGACTCCACCAACTCAACGAATTGGAGGAATTTCACTTACATGCTTATGAGAATGCCAAACTGTACAAAGAAAAGACTAAGAAATGACATGATAAAAAAATAGTGCGCAGACAACTGAAACCAGGGCAGCAGGTGTTGTTATACGATCCACGGTTGAAATTTTTCCCTGGAAAGCTGAAATCAAAATGGTCAGGACCATTTGTGATTACTCAGGTGTTACCCTACGGAGTTGTTGAGATATACAACCCCAAATCCAACAATACATTCAGGGTAAACAGCCAGCGTGTCAAGCACTACTGGGAAGAATCAATTGAGCGACAAAAAGAAAGTGTCACACTTTCAGATCCAGCCTAACGTTCGGGCAGTCATGTCTAGCTGACGACGTTAAACTTAGCACTAACAGGGAGGCAACCCATGCAATTTATGTATATATTCTGATTTGGTGTGTTTTATTTTTGTGTGTTTAATTTTTGTAGGTAAAGTCACATTTTTGGATGGAAGAAGTTCTCTCAAATCTTCACAAGCAATTTCATTCTCTCCCTCAAAAATCTCTGATGAAGATCTACAAAGCTCAGATGGAACGAATGAGACTTTTGATGATCAAAGGTATTCCTAATGATATTCGTTGGATTATTGAAGCACGAGTCCGAATGGCATGTGAGTCCTCTGACTCTTTTGTATCATATCTGACTGGTTTAGGAAGAAGCACCTATGCTAAAAAAATAAGAGCTAAAAGAATAGGTGTTTATAAATATGCTCGCATGATATGTAATACTCGTTGTCGTTATTTATTAATGGTGTCTGATAACTGTGAAGATAAAATTAAATTCATTAGGGATGGCTTAAGTAATGAGTCTTTGGATGACATATCTAAGACTCTTGAGATGCATTCCAGTGGATATGTGCATCATGCAATTCATATATTATATACACAGTTTCGGAAATAAATACAACATTTAAGTCTCGAGAATCTGACTCTAAAAGACCCCGTTTGCTAATTTATAAGAAAATTGGATGGGAAGCTTGTCCCTGACGCATAGATGTCAATCAAGCCGTTACTTCATGTATATATTATTTTATCTTTACATTGTGATTTGTTTTGTTATTTTCTTTTATTTTCTCCGACAAGATCCATATTTTTTGACTTTCACGATATATTTTACTGTTTAGCTAATAATTGTCATTTGACAGGTACTAGTGCTATTATTACTCACCCTTTTTACAGGTGTTATAATTTCAACTCATCATTTCACTCTTGAAGGCATCCAGGTTTGAGAAAGAAATACATAAAAAAATAGAAGTCACTTCAAGGAGACGTGTTGTAAATGTTTGTGTGTTTTGCGGTACTATTGTTAGTTCTAAGCCAGAATTCGTTGAAACAGCACATGAATTGGGTAGAGTCATAGCTGAGAGGAATATGCACCTAGTATATGGCAGTGGCAATCTTGGACTGATGGGGATCGTTTCAAGGGCTGTACATGAAGGAGACAGTCAAGTTCTGCGAATCATCACAAAACCTTTGGCAGAGGCGAATCTTATAGGACCATCAAACGGAGAGGAACTTATCATACCAGGTAAGTCTGAATGACTGGTATAAATGATTAACTGTGCTGATGCTTTTATTCCTTTTCCAGGTGGCTTGGGTACGATGGAGGAAATTTTTACAGTACTATATTGGGCAAACTTGAACATACACCAGAAACCAACTGGACTATTTAACGCTGATGGATTTTATGATTTTCTTTGTGTATTTCTTGATGATGCTCGAAGAAATAAGTTCGTGTCAAAACCTGTAAAAGATCTTCTCTTTACTGTCAGAACTGCCAATGATTTAATTGACCAAATTTTAGCATTTGAACCACAAATTGACCCCATCATTTCCAAGATAAACTGGTCTGATAATGATCATGGTAATAAACGTCGGATAAATCTAGATCTTATTAGAGGTAGACTTTTTGCTAACCAAGTACTGTTTTCTAATCTCTTCTTCTACTTTTTAAGACATTGGGGACAATGTCTCATTTAGGTTTAGGGGAGGGGAATCTTGTTTTTTATTGTGTTGTTTTTATTTGATTTTTAGTCAAAAATTTTCAAAAAATTTAAAAACAATAAAAAAATAAAAATATATATATTTTATGTTTTTGTATTTTTTTAACTTGACTAATCAGGTGAAATTGGTATGAGATAGCTGTGTAAGGAATTTCCACTCCTGAGACGTATCTCAACCTATTTCGTAACAAGTTAATTTTTGTTTATTTACTTTTGAATTATTTAATTTGTGAATTCTACATAAAACTGACTAAAATGGATCTTCATATGCTCAGTTGACATGTATTATCAGCATGCATAGTAACATACAGACATGAGTTGTAATTGAAAAGTTTGTAATATTCAGTGTTCTAGTTTAATTGGAGGAAACATCTAAAAAAAGGCGATGGAATAATAATAATAATAATAATAATAATAATAATAATAATAATAATAATAATATAATAATAATAATATAATAATAATAATAATATAATAATAATATAATAATATAATAATAATAATAATAATAAACATATGAGATCCAAATAATTAAGTCCGTAGAGGTGTCTTAACACCTAGTGCCATAAAACCAACTGGTTTGGGAGTCACTGACCCAAAGCTCGCTACATGGATGGAAGATGTTATATAAAATATATATATCTAAAATCCGAGTAATTAAGTCTGTAAGGGTGTCTTAACACCTAGTGCCCTCAAATCAATTGGTTTGGAAGTCACCAGCCCAAAGCTCGCTACATGGATGAAATATATTGTATATAAATAAAAAAAATCAGAAAAAATTCTATTGCTAAAAAATAAGTGTGAATTTTGATACAACTTTAGGAAAAAAATATTACCCTATTTTCAACTACACTTATGAATATTGTGGGCACAATGAGTGTGTATATGGAGAATGGTAAAAATAATCGGAGAATTTACTTATTTGGTAATTTAGAAAGAAAGAAAACAATTATTAACTTGGATAAGAAGTTTCACTGGTTTAGTTACTAACTTGTTTATTCTATTTTCTCTTGTCTTTTTGCTTTTGTGTGTATTAGTTTTATTATCTTTTTACTTTTGTGTGTATTAGATTGACGTTTGTGGGTATCGTCACTGTAAGCCCTCACGAGACTACAACTCGTCCACTAGGGACACCTAGAGGTTTAAACGCTTGTTGCATATGCTAAATGCAACCGTGATCCTTACGAAAGTGGCTTAGTTTAATTTTTATTTTAAAGATGTTTATGTTATTTTATTTTGTTGTTTTGCTCGAAGGCTAGCAAAATATTAGGTTTGGGGTGTGATGAGTGGTAAATAGATCACCATTTCCCACTCATTTGACTTAATATTTTGTATAGTTTCTTGAGTTTTGTGAATATTTTGATGTTTTTTGTGTTATTTTGTAGATAAATAAAATAACAGGACTCTTCGGAATCAATTCGGGGCCAAAATAGCGAAAAACGGACAAAAGGGTAAAAATATAAATTTCCTGCTAAAATGCACCGTTTGCTAAAATACGTTGTTTTCTATCATGCGCCGCTAACGTGCACCTGTCACATGTCATCATCACATGCTGCCGACACTCATCATTGAAAATGCGTCATTTCTTACGTCATACTGACGTCAACGCCGCGACACTCACACCCCTACGGGTCGCAACGCCGAGCCAATAATTTTACCGACAGCCACGTGTCATCATCTTCGCGAAGCGACGCGCAATGTTCCACGCGTTGCGACGCGTGAGGCCAAACTTTGCCTATAAATTATGGCCGATTTCAGAATTCCATTTCTTACTTTCTTCTAGGGATTTTCTTAAGAATACTAAGAAGATTGTATCTTGTTTGTTTATTTACAGCTTTCTGTATTTAATTTAATTATTTTACGCAATAGTTCTTTCTTTACTTTACTTTTCAGTCTTTATTTTACTTTCCAGTATGAGGAGATAACTCCCTTCTACTGGGGTGAAAGGTCAAGCTTTTATTACTAATATTTAGATTAATCTCCTTTTATTTAGGGGTGGCAAAATGAATCAATGAATCAAATTTGTATCAAATCATAAACGAATCGAATCAAAATGTGATGAATTCGTATTCGATTCATTTATTAAACAAATCCTAATATCAGGATTCGTATTCGATTCGTTTATTAAACGAATCAAATATGAATATTTGTTTATTCATTTAGTCAATGATATTATTTAATAAAATAATTTACCACACTTGATTTACATTAATTCTTCATAAATATATACATATGAAATATGTAATTAATATATTTACTAAAAATACCTCACCAAATATCGAAAATATTAATTTTTCTATGATAATTAGCTATAATTTCTCGAATCTTAATTGAAAATTAACAAGAACTAGTAAATAAACGAATCAATGAGCTTAAATTCGTATTCGATTCGTTTAATAAACGAATCAAATTGAATTGACCCGTTTATTAAACGAATCCATTTTTTCAAACCCGTATTCGCTTTAAAGCGAATCGAATCGAACGAATAAACGAATCCTGACCCAAATTCGACCCTACCTTTATTATAATATATAAACTATTTAAAACTTGATTTAATGGAATAACACTTTTATGGTCGGTTGGACTTAATAAAATTGATTTTAACCTGACTAAACTGGATATCGCCTTTATGGTCGGTTGGAATTAATCATAAATTTGACTTAATCAGGATACCACCTATATGGCCGGTTGGTTGTTGGAAAATTATGACCCATAGCATCACTATTTGTACAGAACATGGTGTTGTTGTATAAATTAACTATGTGACAAAGGAAATTGCTCTTTTATCATTTGTAATTGGATTACGTGGATATATAAATGATAAAAGTCCTTATGATTAGTTCCGGATTAATAAGATATGAGACAGTATTAATCCACAAAAGTTTAATCATTAAATATCCCTAGTCATAGTATTATCGAGACTGGACATCGATAATGCGGAATAGACTGGTATTACACTTGTGCATGTTATGGAAGCGTAACAGCATAGTTCTCATATATTTGGGTATTGGATACTCATGCAAGTGTAATAGGAGAATCTATTTACCGATGGTACGGAAACAGCTTCGCTCTGGATAGACCCCTCGGAATCCCATTGGTAGTATGACTATGTGTCTATGAGAATTCGAATTAGGGTAGGTGTATTTGGTCTTAACCTGAGACTTGCATCGCTAATACTTGTGACAATCAATATACTTTGGTTTTGGTCGTCCAGGGATTTAACAGGTTCTGTGTACGCCTCTTCTGGGTATACTGAGAATCGTAGTGTATTGGATGTGATGTCAAGATGGAAGTATCACTTCAGTCATATGGAGATGATGATCACGCAGGGATACAGAACTGGTACTCTAAGTATTATAGCCATTGGGAAGTATGACTAGGTCATGACTTTTCGATCATAAAGAGACTAGTTGCTTGTGATCCGATATATGCTTCGTACGGGGCAGACACAACTCCAGCCCCAGGCCTTGCATGTGACATCCGATATTGGATCGTAATACGCAATACTACATATACTACGCTTGACAAAGATCTTGTATTCAGTAGAAGAATATTTCTGGAGAATTGGTAGGCACGATGCTTTGCTAGAAGCCAACCATGTCTTGTAAATCGGTAAGTACGTGGTACCGGGTACGCACGTGTTCGGATAGTCCGATGACCGTATTTACTGCCAACATATCCAGGGATCTCTTGGGTCGCATCCCAAAGATTCACCGATGATGTTTGACTCGAACAATATTAATCTTGGATTAATTAAGAGAGATAATATTAATCTGGTATTCATAAAGAGAGAAAATTAATCTGGGATTAATTATGGCAAGAATTAATCTGGGATTAATTATCAGAGAAAGAATTAATCTGGGATTAATTGCGTCGAGAATTTATCTGGGATTAAATTCATCGAGAGGAGAGAACGCGATTGATTTGGAATTAATTAGTAAAATAAATTTAATAGTTAAATTAGATTTTACTATTTAATTTATTTAATTGGGCTAAATAATATATTGGATATATTAATTGATATTGGATTTCAATGGGAAATTAAATTGGATTTTATTATTTAATTAAATTAGATTTAATTATACCACGACGGAAAATTCGTTTAATTGGATTAAACGAACCCGAACCCAAATTGTGTTGAGAAAGCCAACTAGATTTAGAATTAAATGGGTGGGACCCATGACTCATATCAATTATCTATAATTGATAGAAGTGGTTGGCAATAGTGTTTGGATATTTATTTAACACTCAACACATTTAATTTTAGAAATTAATTACTCTCTCTCACCCTGGCAGTTAGGCCGAATTGGCCTTTAATGAAGGCCGAATTGGCCTTTAATGAAGGCCGAATGGCCTTAGGTTGTTGCTCAGGCCGAATGGCTCTTGTGTTTCTCCTTTTGGCCGAAAGAACAATGAGTTATTTATTACTCTTTGACATTTTCCATTACTTTTAAAAAGTTAAAAAAAACATGTGGCCATTTTTTTTAAACAAAACGTCAAATGGACTTGATGGCCTCTGACATTATTTGTTTTTTTTTTAAAGTTAAAAGGAAATGAAAAGCTTTTCTCTCTTATAAAAAAAATGCCGAATAACAAAGAGAGCAAAAGAGCTCTCTAGTTCAATTTTTCATTTTGGCCGAATAGGCTACTGCTTTTGAAGCATGGTCGAAAGACCGTTGATGATTTAGGCCGATTGGCCTCTTATCTTCAAGCCGGTAGCTCCTCTCTCTCTCGGGCAAATTTGTTTCTCCTAAGGAGATAAAATTTACTCCATTTGTTCTTGCTGGCACATAATGGAGTCAAAAAGATGGTGATAGAGATACTCACCCATGAGTTTGGAACCACAAGGAGGGCTTGGAAGTTTCAACATCCATGAAAAGTTTTGAAAGTCAAAGCCGATCAATGTAAGTTTATTCTGCAAACTTCTTGATTTATTCTCACACGAATCACGCTTAGAGATCCCGTGGCATTTCTAGGATACTTACAATGGTATCAGAGCGATATCTAAGCATGATTTAATTTCTAGGGTTTGTAGACTTTATTTAGGGATTTTTGCTTGGAGCTTGTAAATGCCTAAATTGGTTGTTTGGACATGGTTGGATGATGATGACTTGGAGTTATGCATGATTGATTTTGTGAAAAATGGATTAGATTATTTTTCCCTAAAATCTATACCTTGGCCGAATACCCTAGGAATTGCTCATGATAATTTTTTGAATTAAACAATTGGATATGTTGATTCACATGAAATTGAATATTAATTGTTGATTTAATTAGATTGAAATCAAAATTGGATGTTAATTTCATGTATTGCCGTGAGTTGTGAAGCATGTTATAGAATTGATTTTGCCCCAATTTTATGTTGGACATGAATTTGGAAATTAGGCATGATTAATTAGATTAAATTAATGTTTTGGAAACATTAGGTTAATTAATTAATTATGGTGATTGCACTTTAATTGAATTAATATATAATTTGGAATGATGTATTAATTTATTTATTTTATTTGGGCTATTGGGTTTGGTTGTGCCAAATTTTAGTCTTGAATTATATTTGGCCTAAACCATTTCCATAAAGTCCAAAATATGATTATTGGGCCTTTAATAATTTAATTAAGCCTAATGGGCCAAAATTGATTCTATGGCATAGGGTGATTCCTAATGGGCCTAGGCATTATGGGTTAGATCCATTTTGGCCGAAAGCACAAGCCTAAAGAATTAATTAAAAGCACATTAGACTTTAATTAAATAGTATTGGATACTAATTGGGCCTTTGAGACCCATTAAGATTGGATTTGAATCCAAGTCTTTAAGGCACATAAATAAATGTAATTATTTAATTAAGAATTTAATATGAATTAGTATTGGATACAATTTAAATTGGATTTAAAATTGTAGTTCGATATAATTCAAGAATACTTACTTTGAGTATTTATTCTTAAATGAGTTGGACTCAAGCAAATCAAATCATTGTATGAACATTGGATGGTCATTAATCAAAGATTAATTAATTGGATTAGATTGATTGATAACATGCTTTGTGTGAATACTTGGATGTATGTATGAATAATGTATATCAGATGGATATTAGATGGGTGAGGGCAATTTTGGAAATTGTTGTAATAAATTTAAAATTTATTAAATTGGACCTGCGTGTCCAGCCTATTACCTCTTACCAATTCCCCTCAATACAAATGAGGTTTCTTTAGAAGTATTATGTAATTGGGTAGAAGTAAGAATAGTGCTAGCGAGAGAGAGGAAATGGAGAGATTTGTTCTAGGGACAAATTATATTAAATATCCATCCGCATATCATTATTATTTTATTCGCGCCTTATTATGCTTTTAGAATGCATGCTTAAGGGTGTATGATGAGACCTAATCAAAGATAATAATTTGGTTGCCAATTTACGTGAAAAACCCTCAACAAATATTAAGCGTTTTCCTTCCATTGAGTGATTCATTCTTAAGATCCAAGATTGGCACTGGTTTGTTGGCCAAAGTCAAGACCTTTGTCCATCGCGGATGTGTTTGAATCATGAAGGCTTTGTTCCATATCGTATGTCTTGTCCAAGTTGTGATTTGTTGGCCAAAGTCAATATCACTTCTTGTCCATCGACATCGATTACGAAGCTTTCCAAAGTCAATGGGTCCTGCTTAACTGAAATCATTAAGCTTGTTGTGCCAAAGCCAAGGCTTAGTTGATTCAGAGGAAAAGGTTAGGAAAATATATTGGATATATCGGCATATATATTATATATATGTTTCGGACTTGGAGGTCCACCTACTAGATCTAGGAATTGGATGAGATCCAATTGATCTTAGAGATCTATCTAGTTAAATTTTATACAACTGGTTGGCCAAAGTCAAGGCTGTGTATCTTTTAACGGGATCCTGGCCCACTAGGAAACTAGGTTTCCCGAGTACTCCACAGAGGGTTAGAGGCTCGTCGAAAAATAGTGGGAGGCAAATATTACATTTGCAATTTCGTTTATATACTTGTCAATACGCGCTTATTTCATTTTTCATCATTAATTATAAAATATATTAATTAGACTAATATTCAATTGTTGTTTTAATTAAACAGTTGGACTGTATTCAAACTACTTCATTTGTAGTTGGTTATATAATTGGATTATAGCAATCAATACATTTGAGTGTAACCAATCAATTGTTGGAGTTTCTATGGTCCCGAGGATCGAATCAAGCATAAAACATAAGTGCGAATACAACAAAGGAAGTTGCGGAATACTTACAATGATCGGTTGAGCAACGCGGTGAAGAACAAAACATTTTCTGCCTCCATTGGTGGTCACGGAAACTGCAAATTTTGGTGTCCTTTAATTCGGCTATCTTCAAGCTCTAAGCTCCAAGCTTTTGTGTGTTGTGATTCCATGCACACGGGTTGGTTTCCCTATCACCTTCGTATGTCTCCATTGATGTGCTAGCATCATTGATTTGTAAGAAAATCAAGAAAAAAGTAAGCCTTAGGCTCACGCCCACAATGAGAGGAAAGAGTGAAGGCCATTCGGCCATGAGAGGGAGAGAAGAAAATGAATTGGCCCTTGGCCGAATTCAATATTGGGAGAGAGAGTAAAATGAACTTTGGTTTTGTATATCTAATAAAAAAAACAAAAGTCAAATACCAAATACATAAAATAATGATTTATGTCTTTCAAGCTTTCAAAAAGCTTTCAAACAACTCCCATCTACTTACCATCAGTCAATCAATCAATCAATCAAATTGTCACATCACTCAAAGTGATATGTGATTAGACGTTTGATATGACTAATGATTTGACGCTTGATGTGACTTGCGTGCCGACTCTCGAATTCGAAATGCGAATGCGCTCGCAAACACTCTCGAGCTCGGGATCGCTAATTCCAAATTACGAATTTTCTGTTGCGACGTAATTAAATGATTATGCCTAGTGAAATCACTATTCACGTCGCACGAATTAATTTTAAAATAACTCGTTCGCCCGAATTAAATCTAATTTTAATTTCGCGTCGAAATCCAATTTCGTTTAATATATCGAATATATTAATTTATCGATTAATTCCAAATTATTCTATCTCTCTTTAAATGAATTTTTTCCCAGATAAAATGTCTCCGTAATTAATCCCAGATTAATTTTCTCTCTCATCAAATTAATCCCAGATTAATAAAAGTGCGAGTCTACGTCATCGGTGAATCTTCGGGAAGCGACCTATTAGATCCCCGGATATGTTGGCAGTAAATTCGGTTATCGGACTATCCGAATACGTACGTACGTACCTAGTACCCCGTTGTGATTGTACCGATTTACAAGATAATGTTGGCTTCTAGCAAAGCGCCATGCCTACCCCATTCTCCAGAAACATGCTTACAGGAATAAGCGATCTATATCAGGCGTAGTATACGTAGTATTGCATATGTCGATCCAGTATCGGATGTCATGTGCTAGGCCTGGGGCTGGAATTGTGTCTACCCTGTACGAAGCACATGTCGGATGTCTGGTAACTAGTCTCTATAATCGGATATCATGACCTAGTCATAATATCCCGAAACTGCAGTACTTAAGAGTACTAGTACCGTATCCTACGTGACATCATCTCCACTATGACTGGAGTGATACTTCCATCTTGACATCACACCACCCAATACACTACGATTCTCGATATACCCAGAAGAGGCGTACACAGAACCGGTTAAGCCCTGGATGACTAAAAACAAAGTATATTGATTGTCGCAAGTATTAGCGGTGCAAGTCTCAGGTTAAGACCAAATACACCCACCCTGATTTCGGACTCCCATAGACAAATAGTCATACTACCAATGGAATTCCGAAGGGGTCTATCCAAAGCGAAGCTGTTTTCCGTACCATCGGTAAAACACAACCTCCTATTACACTTGCATGAGTATCCTATACCCAAATATATGAAAACTATGTCGTTATGCCCTCATAACGCGCACAAGTGTAATAATAGTCTTTTACATATTTTTCGATGTCTAATCTCGATAATACTCTGACTAGGGATATTTGATGATTAATCCTTCGTAGACTGATACTGTCTCATATCATCTCAATCCAGGAATTAATCATAAGGACCTCCTATCATTTATACATCTAGGTGATCTAATCACAAATGATAAGAGTGAAATCTCCTTTGTCACATAGTTAATTTGTACAACAACACCATGATCTGTACAAATAGTGACCATATGGGTCATAACTGTCCAACAATCTCCCACTTGGCCTATAGCCAGTCACTCGAGTGTCTACCACCCGAATTATGTACGGTTCGCTCAAATTGCTGAGGAAAGGCTTTCGTCAGCGGATTTGCATGATTATCGTCTAATGCGATTTATTCGATCATCACATCGCCATGATGTATGATCCGAACGAATCAGATGAATAGTCGAAGTATATATCTGGATCGTTGATGAGACCATTAATTCTTTAGCCTGTGGCTGACGCCTAGCTCAGCTGCTAACAGAACTATATCTATATAATTAGATTTATTATCGACCCAAATGGCTTTTATTGCTACTTCAGCTGCAGCAATAACCCGCATTTGTTGTTTATTCTGTAACAGTGTCTTGCTTGGAAGATTTCCAGCTCACTGTACCGTTGTTCAAACTGTATAGTACCGTTGTTGCAACTTTTAGTCGTTTTACCGGTTAGGAAACTTGCAGCATTGATCCCAGTCACTTCAAGTTCTCCTTCTCCATAGTTTAAGACAATATCCTTAGTTCTCTAAGATACTTAAGGATGTTCTTAACATCAATCAAGTGACTATCACTTGGATTGGCCTGATTGTGAATCCATATGCTCAAAGCGTATGAGACACCCAGGTACGTACATTTTTCAATGTACGAGTTCTCGGAGAGTCTTAATAACTTTAAATCTAGCCCAATAGATCTTTATTCCTAGAATAAAGGTTTTCTCTACGGAGAATTTCTCATGAATGCCAAGCTTTCACCAAGAAATGACATGTCATCATTATTTATAGGACAACCACTGTCAGTACGTTCCCACTAACCTCCTTATATACACAAGAATCATTTTTGTTTTAATTAAATCATATACTATTATGATTACATCAAAACGATATTCCAAGAACCTAGTGCTTGCTTCAATCCAAACATGGATCGAATAACTTGCAAACCTTGTTTGCTAGTTTAGGTACGACAAAACCGTCAGGATACTTGTAAACATCTCCAAAAGGTTTCCTTTTAAGGAAAGCGATTTTGCTGTTCAGCTGACATATTTCATAAATGAAACATGCAGCATCAGCAAGCATTATCCAATGGATTTACCGTGGCAACAGGTAAAAGATTTCGTTGTAATCACACAATGTTGATAACGATACATTTCCTCTACAAGCCTAGCTTAATACTGTTGTATGTTGTCATCCATGTATGTCTTCCTTGAAGACTTATATAGTACCAATAAGCACAATGCATTGCGGTACAACAACTAGTATCCAACACAGTTGTTATACACATGGAATCCATTTCGGACATCATGGCACTTTACCATAATAGGGAGTCGATACCTTATATCACTTCCTCATACGTTGTCAGTTGGTATTCCTCAAAAGATTGACATCTTTATGAGGTGAGATCAGAAACCCATACCCCAGGTTGTTTTATGACTCCTCCGACCTACGCGGTTCTTGTGTATTCGAAGATTATTGGTATAGTTTCATCCTTGATGAACTATTTGTGTTCCATTAAGGACTTGGTGCCTTTGAACAGTATTACTCCGATTTTCATCGAGTTTTACTATCCTCCCACTTACCACTGCATATCGGTATTCCTATTAGAAAAACCGCATGGCGAGCAACAATAAAATTTTTCTCTTGTGAGATGTATAAGTACTATACTTTGGTTTCCCTAGGATAACCAATTACAATTAGGCACTTATCCGATTTGGGTTCTAGTTTGGTATCATCCAAATGTATGCCTAGCATTCCCAAATCATCAGGAGTGAGAAAACCCGGTTTCTTTCCTGTTCATATCTAATATGAAGTCTGTCAAATAGATTTTCATGGAACCTTATTCAAAATAAGTATTGCACTGTTAATGCTTATCCTTTTGAAGGAAAATGGTAGCTCAGAGCGACTTATGATTAACCTTATCATGTCCAACAAAATTCGATTTCTCCGTTCAGACACATCGTCAAATTGACGTGTTCCGGGAGGAGTCCTCATTGAAAGAATACTATAATCTTTCAATTATACGAGAAACTTATTGCTTAAGTATTTTCATCATGGTCTAACCATGACGGTATAATACTTTAGCCGATCTGTTTGTCTATTTCGTGTCGAAACTTTAAAGGTTTCCGATTTGTGTTCTTCAAAAGATACACATAACCATAACGTGATGCCACATCCTTAAAGGTCAAGAAATATTCATATCCACCTCTAGCCTAGCTAGATATGGGCCCACTTGCTTCACTATTAACTAGGGCTAACAGATCGGTGGCATTTGCATTTTTACCAAGTAAATGTGTTTTGGGCACTTTGCCCAATAAACTAGATTCGTAGACTTTATTTGATTAGAATCAAATTTGTCCTAGTACCCACTCTTCGAAAGTGTGGATATACAAGTCTTGTTTAAATTGTGTCCCAGACAACAATGCGACTAATAAGTCTCATCTGATCAAATCAGTTTGAACTATTTGCTTGTCATGTTATACGTTTGAGATTTTATTTATATTCAAAATATAAATACTGTTATTCAATATCTAATGTGTTTATCTCATATCATCTTTATAAAATAAAACACTTTAGTGTTATAGAATATAAAGGTATACTCGCAACGAGTTATACTCGATATTAGATAATGTTCTAGTCAAACTAGTTACATTATAACAGTTTCCTAATTTAAGTACACACCCAAAGGTAGTTCCTAAACTTAGGTATCTACGGTTAAAACAGCGGTGTCGTCCCGTTTCCGATTCGCAGAGTAATCTCAACTGAAGTCAGTATCCTGCTCATAGCAGATTCTGCACATCAATGCATATTTATGTACCACTATCTAGTATCTAAAATCCAATTTTAATACTAGTATGAATATATTTATGACAAACATACTTGAAGTCAGAGCCTTGTCCGTCTTCAATTCCTTCATGTATCCCTTGTTCATACGATAGTCACGCTTCAGTGACCCCGTTTGCCACAGTTTAAGCAGATATTTTGGGATATGTTCTTTATCTTCCCAGAAGATTATAATGATTTTGCCTTTGCCCTTTTCTACACTCAGAAGCGTTCGGCCTAGCCTTGGCATTCTGGAATATCGAAGTAAGATGCGCCTTGCGCTTCTTACTTGTTTTGCAAGCTTTGACTTTGGCTCCTTGAGCATAGCCATTAACTCTCCAAGAGTTTTCTATTGCAAATAACACTTCAAAGATCTAAGAATAGATCTATGAAGATCCTTCAATTTCATTATCATACTTTAAGGATCTAATCTTTAGTTCTGATTAAGAAAGTAATGAGTCTATTTGGAAAGCATAATGGATTAAGCACTAAAGTTATCATCACATGAATCTTCCAAAGATCATGCTCTACTATTTGCTTAACTCCGGGCTTAAGCCTAAGATGTTATTTTATCAAATAAAGTAACTTCTTAGTTTCCAGGACTATCCTGAAATTTTATTCCCAATTTGAAAATTAAAGTCGTTTAAACACATTTTCACCCAGGATTATGTTTTAAACACTAATCTTTCAATTTAATCTTGATTCTAATAGTCCAACTATTTAATCAACGATTTCAGGTACTATTTAATACAATGATTACTATAGTCCAACTATATAATCAACTATACTTTTTAATTGGTTAAATTCAATTATATTGATTACTATAATCCAATTATAAAATCAACTATAAATTGAAATAGTTTGAATACAGTCCAACTGTTTATTTAAAACAACATTGAATATTAGTCCAACTAATATATAATTTATATGACGAATAATTTGAATTGAGCGCGTATGGCAAGTAATTAAACGAATATTGCAAATTTAATTCTTGCCTCCCACTATTTTTCGGCGAGCCTCTAACCCTATGTCGAGTACTCGGGAAACCGTGTTTCCTATGGGCTAGGTTCCCGTTAAATAACACACAATAACAAATTGTATGATACTTAACTAGTTAGATCTCTAAGATCAATTGGATCCCATCCAATTCCTAGATCCAGTAGGTGGACATCCAAGTCCGAAACATATATCTTATATATGCCAATATATCCAATATATTCCCTAACCTTTTTCCTCTGAATCAATTAAGCATTGTCTTTGGCACAACAAACTTAATGATCCCAGTTAAGCGAAACCCATTGACCATGGAAAGCTTCGTAATCAATGTCGATAGATAAGAAGTGATCTTGACTTTGGCCAACAAATCACAACTTGGACAAGACACCAATATGGAACAAAGCTCTCGTGATTCAAACACATCCTCGACGGACAAAGGTCTTGACTTTGGCTAACAAACCAATGCCAGTCTTGGATCTTGAGTAAGAATCACTCAATGGAAGGAAAAACCCTTAATATTTTACGAGGGTTTTTCGCGTGCAAATTGGCAACCAATTTATTATCTTTGTTAAGTTCTCATCATCATACACCCTTAAACATGCATTCTAAACACATAATAAAGCGCGTATAAATAAATAATAATGATATGCAGATGGATAGTTAAACACATTGATCCTATATCAAATCTCTCCCTTTCCTCTCTCCCGCTAGCACAAGTATTTACTTCTACCCGTTACACTACACTTCTAAAGAAACCTCATTTACATTGAGGGGAATATCTGAGAAGAGAAATACAATGAGAAAAGAGGTAATAGGCTGGACACGCAGGTCCAATTTAATAAATTCCAAATTTATTACAACAATTTCTAAAATTGCCCCACCCATCTAATATCCATCCGATATACATTATTCATGCATCGCAACCATGTATTCACACAAGCATGTTATCAATCAATCTAATCAAATTAATTAATCTGATAATTAATGACCATCCAATGTTCAAACAACGAATTGATTTTGCGCGAGTCAAACTCGTTTTGCGAATAAGTACTCAAAGTACGAATTCTTGAATTAAATTAAATTACAACATTAAATCTAATTTAATATATATTTAATACTAATTCACTTATTTAATTCCAAATTAAATAACTACACTTTATAATGAACCTTTGCGACTTAGATTCCAAATCTAATCATTACGGGTCTCAAAGCCCGATTAACATCCAATGTCGTTTAATTAAAGTCTAATGGGCTTTCAATTAATTTCTTAAGGTGTGGGCTTCGGCAACCAAAGCCCAATCAAGGAATCACCCTATAAGCATAGAAATCAATTTCGGCCCATTAAGCCCAATTAAACTTTAAAGGCCCAATAGTTGCATTTGGACTTTATGGATATGGTTTTGGTCCCAACTGGATCCAACCAATTTGCCTAAACCCATCTTGGTACAACCAAGCCCATAAAGCCCAATAACAACTTTACAAGCCCAATTTCTAAAATTGGCCCAATTAATTAAATCACAAAAATCCAATTTCACAATTTAATTAACCTAAAGTGTATAACATAATTAATCACCCAAATTAACATTTCTAAAACATCAAATTACATAATTAATTATGCTCATTTTCATTATCACATGTCCAACACATTTAACAAAAATCAAACCCAATTTACATGTTTTAAAGTCTCGGCTTTGTGGGTAATTTTATGTCCGATTTGGTTTCAATCCAATTAAATCCAATTCGACATTAAATCAAAATTCCCAACATGATTCCAACTCATCCAATGAATCAAAAAACAAAAATCCAAGACATTAGGGTTCATCATCCATTCGGCCAAGCTAAGGATTTTGGGGAAAAAAGTTCCAAACAATTTTTCATGAAATTGATCCAATCAATCTTCAATACAACATCATTTAAGCATATTAAATCATCCAATTTCATTAATCATGCTCAAATACATTTTACCCAATTTTAACCCTAAATCAAGTTTCATGCTTTTAACTCGCTCTGATACCATTGTTGGAGTTTCTACGGTCCCGAGGATCGAATCAAGCATAAAACATAAGTGCGAATACAACAAAGGAAGTTGCAGAATACTTACAATGATCAGTTGAGCGATGCGGTGAAGAACAAAACATTTTCTGCCTCCATTGGTGGTCACGGCAACTGCAGATTTTGGTCTCCTCCAATTCGGCTATCTTCAAGCTCCAAGCTCCAAGCTTTTGTGTGTTGTGATTCCATGCACACAGGTTGGTTTCCCTATCACCTTCGTATGTCTCCATTGATGTGCCAGCATCATTGATTTGTAAGAAAATCAAGAAGAAAGTAAGCCCTAGGCTCAATCCCACAACGAGAGGAAAGAGTGAAGGCCATTCGGCCATGAGAGGGAGAGAAGAAAATGAATTGGCCCTTGGCCGAATTCAATATTGGGAGAGAGAGTAAAATGAATTTTGGTTTTGTATATCTAATAAACAAAAAAAAGTCAAATACCAAATACATAAAATAATGATTTATGTCTTTCAAGCTTTCAAAAAACTTTCCAACAACTCTCATCTACTTACCATCAATCAATCAATCAATCAATCAAATTGTCACATCACTCAAAGTGATATATGATTTGACGCTTGATGTGACTAATGATTTGACGCTTGATGTGACTTGCGTGCCGCACTCGAATTCGAAATGCGAATGCGCTCACAAACACTCTCGGGCTCGGGATCGCTAATTCCAAATTAACGAATTTTCCGTTGCGACGTAATTAAATGATTATGCCTAGTGAAATCACTATCCACGTCGCTAACGAATTAATTCTAAATTAACTCGTTTGCCCCAATTAAAATCTAATTTTAATTATGCGTCGAAATCTAATTTCGTTTAATATATCGAATATATTAATTTATCGATTAATTCCAAATTAATCATTATCTCTCTTCAAATCATATTTTATCCCAGATAAAATGTCTCCGTAATTAATCCCAGATTAATTTTCTCTCTCATCAAATTAATCCCAGATTAATAAAGTGCGAGTCATACGTCAACGGTGAATCTTCGGGAAGCGACCCATGAGATCCTCGGATATGTTTGCAGTAAATTCGGTTATCGGACTATCCGAATACGTACGTACCTAGTACTACGTTTGTACCGATTTACAAGACAATGTTGGCTTCTAGCAAAGCGCCATGCCTACCCAATTCTCCAGAAACATGCTTACAGGAATAAGCGATCTATATCAGGCGTAGTATACGTAGTATTGCATATGTCGATCCAGTATCGGATGTCATGTGCTAGGTCTGGGGCTGGAATTGTGTCTACCCTGTACGAAGCACATGTCGGATGTCTGGTAACTAGTCTCTATAATCGGATATACATGACCTAGTCATAATATCCCGATGACTGCAGTACTTAAGAGTACTAGTACCGTATCCTACGTGACATCATCTCCACTATGACTGGAGTGATACTTCAATCTTGACATCACACCCAATACACTACGATTCTCGATATACCCAGAAGAGGCGTACACAGAACCAGTTAAAGCCCTGGATGACTAAAAACAAAGTATATTGATTGTCGCAAATATTAGCGGTGCAAGTCTCAAGTTAAGACCAAATACACCCACCCTGATTTCAGACTTCCATAGACACATAGTCATACTACCAATGGAATTCCGAAGGGGTCTATCCAGAGCGAAGCTGTTTTTCGTACCATCGATAAAACACAACCTCCTATTACACTTGCATGAGTATCCTATACCCAAATATATGAGAACTATGCCGTTATGCCCTCATAACGCGCACAAGTGTAATACTAGTCTTTTACACATTTATCGATGTCCAATCTCGATAATACTCTGACTAGGGATATTTAATGATTAATCCTTCGTGGACTGATACTGTCTCATATCATCTCAATCCAGGAACTAATCATAAGGACCTCCTATCATTTATACATCTAGGTGATCTAATCACAAATGATAATATTGCAATCTCCTTTGTCACATAGTTAATTTGTACAACAACACCATGATTCGTACAAATAGTGACGCTATGGGTCATAACTGTTCAACATCAATTGTAGTTGATTAAATAGTCAGACTATAGTAATCATTATATTTAATTGTACCTAAAATCGTTGATTGGATAGTTGGACTATAACAATCAAGATGACTGAAAGATTAGCGTCAAAGGACATAATCCTGGGGAAAATGTCTTTAACGGCTTTAATTTTCAGATTGGGAGTAGATAGTATCGAGCATGAACCCGGGGTTGAGCGAATAGCAGAGCATGAGCTAAGGAAGACTCATTGTGATGATAATTTTAGTGCTCAATTCGTTATGCATAGCTAGAGCTTCTTAAAAGGATATAATCCTAGGGAAAATGTCTTTAACGGCTTTAATTTTCAGATTTGGAATAGAACTTCAGGATAGTCCTGGTAGCTAAGAAGTTGTTCTATTTGATAGAGAAACCTCTCAAGCATGAGCCCGGAGTTGAGCAAATAGTAGAGCATGAGCTTTAGAAGACTCATTGTGATGATAACTTTAGTGTTCAATCCGTTATGCACAGCTAAAGCTTCTTAAAAGGATATATCCTGGGTTGTCTGCCTAAACTGTGGCAAACGGGGTCACTAGAAGTGTGACTGCCGTATGGACAAGGCAGACATGAAGGAAGTGAAAGTGGGACAAGGTTCCGGGTTCAAGAATGTTTGTTATAAACATATTCACTACTGGTTTTAAAATTATATTTTTGATACTAGATGTGGTACATGAATATATGTACTGATGTACGTGATCTGCTGAGAAGTAAGAAATTGGCTTCAGATGAGAACGACCTACAAGTCGGAAACAGGATGAGAGTCGCTGTTTTGGCAGTAGAAACTGTTATAATGTATCTAGTTTGACTACGAACATTATCTCTGTATCTAGTTTAACCTGTTGCGGGTATACCTTTGTATTCCAGAACACAAGGTGTTTTGTTTATAAAGATGATATTGAGATATACACATTATATGTGAATAACAGTATTTATATTTTGAATATAAATGAATCTCAAACATATGACATGACAAACAAATAGCTTAAATTGAGTAAATCAAATGAGACTTGTTTGTGGCATTGTCATCTAGGATGCATTAACAAGACTCATATATCCACACTTTCGAAGAGTGGATACTAGGACAGATTTGATTCTAATTCAAATGATGTCTACGAATCTAGTTTAATTAGGCAAAGTGCCTAAAACACCTTTTACTTGGTAAAAGTGCAAGTGCCACCGATCTGTTTGCCCTTGTCCATAGTGACGTAAGTGGGCCCATGTCTAGCTAGGCTAGAGGTGGATATGAGTACTTCATAACCTTTACGAATGTGGCATCGCGTTACGGTTATGTGTATCTTATGAAACACAAGTCAGAAACTTTTGAGTAATTCATAGAGTTTCGACACGAAGTAAGAAAATAGACCGGTAAAAGTATTAGAACATTGCGGTCTGACCATGATGGACAATACTTAAACAGATGAGTCGCTCTGAGCTACCAATTTCCTTCTGAGGATACGCATTAAACAGTGCAGTACTTATTTTGAATAAGGTTTCGTAAAATCTGTTCAACAGACTTCATATTAGATATGAACAGGAAAGAAACTGGGTTTCTCATTCCTGAAGATTTGGGAATGCTGGGCATATGTTTGGATGATACCAAACTAGAACCCAAATCAGATAAGTGCCTATTTGTAATTGGTTATCCTAAGAAAACAAAAGTATAGTATTTATACAACTCACAAGAGAACAATGTAATTGTTGCTCTCCAAGCGGTTTTCCTAAGAGGAATTCCTATATATAGTGGTAAGTAGGAGGAAAGTAAAACTCGATGAAAATCGGAGTAATACTATTCCAGGCATTGAGTCCTTACGGAACACAAATAGTTCATTAGGGATGAAACTGTACAAATAATCTTCGAATACACAAGAACTGCGTAGGTCGGAGGGAGTCAGAAAACAACCTGGGAGGTATGGGTTTCTGATCTCACCTCATGTAGATGTCAATCTTATTGAGGAAGACGAACCGGCTACGCATGAGGAAGTGATACAAGGTATCGACTCCTTTTATGGCAAAGTGCCATTAAGTCCGAAATGGATTCCATGTATATCAACCAAGTTTGGATACTGGTTGATGTACTATAAGGCATTGTGCCTATTGGTACTATATGAGTCTTGAAGGAAGACATGCATGGATGGCAACATAAAAATGTACACAGCTAGGCTTGTACATAAAGGGTATCGTCAACGATATAATATCAACTACGATGAAATTTTTTCACCTGTTGCCATGATTAAATCCATTTGGATAATGCTTGCTATAATTGTATATTTCGTTTATGAAATATGACAGTTGAACGCCAAAATTGCTTTCCTTAACAGAAACCTTTTGGAGGATGTTTTTATGTAACATCCTGACGGTTTTGTCGCACCAAAACATGCAAACAAGGTTTGCAAGTTAAATCGATCCATTTATGGATTGAAGCAAGCATTGCGTTCTTGGAACCAGCGTTTTGATGTAATCATAACGGTATATGATTTAATTCAAAACGAAGATGATTCTTGTGTATATAAAAAGGTTAGTGGGAGCGCACTGACAATGATTGTCCTATACATTGATGATGTATTGCTTCTTAGCAATAAAATTCCCATAATATAATCGGTGAAAGCTTGGCTTTCATTAAAATTCTCTATGGAATACCTGGGAGAAGCATGCTTTATTCTAGGAATAAAGATCTACTGGGATAGATATAGAAAGCTGTTGACACTCTCTCAGTGTTCGTACGTTTTGAAATGTATGTGACCTGATGTCTCATATGCTTTGAGCACACGTAGACACAATCAGGCCAATCCAGGTGATAGTCACTGGATTGATGTAAAGAACATCTTTGAGTATCTTGAGGTGACTGGGTTCACCGCTACAAGTGAGCTGTAAATCTTCCATGCAAGATATTATTGCCGAATAAACAACAAGAGTGTTGCTGCTGAGGCAGCAAAATAAGCATTTTTGGATCTATAAATTCCTAATTGGATTAGGAATAGTTCTATTAGCAGCTGAGCTAGGTTACAGCACAGGCTAAAAAACCACGGTCTCATCAATGATCTAAGTATGTACTTCAACTAATTCATCTGATTCGTTTGATCATACATCGTGGCGATGTGATGATCGAATAAATCGCATCAGATGATAACCTTAAAAATCCACTGATGAAAGTTGTCTCTCAGTAAAAGTTTGAGCGACTCGTACATAGTTCAAGTGATAGACACTTGAGTGATTGGCTATAGGCCAAGTGGGAGATTGTTGGAAAATTATGACCCATAGCATCACTATTTGTACAGAACATGGTGTTGTTGTACAAATTAACTATGTGACAAAGGAAATTACTCTTTTATCATTTGTAATTGGATTACCTGGATATATAAATGATAAAAGTCCTTATGATTAGTTTCGGATTAATAAGATATGAGACAGTATTAATCCACAAAGGTTTAATCATTAAATATCCATAGTCGTAGTATTATTGAGACTGGACATCGATAATGCGGAATAGACTGGTATTACACTTGTGCATGTTATGGAAGCGTAACGGCATAGTTCTCATATATTTGGGTATTGGATACTCATGCAAGTGTAATATGAGGTTCTGTTTACCGATGGTACAGAAACAGCTTCGCTCTGGATAGACCCCTCGGAATCCCATTGGTAGTATGACTATGTGTCTATAGGAATCCGAATCAGGGTAGGTGTATTTGGTCTTAACCCAAGACTTGCATCGCTAATACTTGTGACAATCAAAATACTTTGGTTTTGGTCATTCAGGGCTTTAACAGGTTCTGTGTACGCCTCTTATGGGTATACTGAGAATCGTAGTGTATTGGATGTGATGTCAAGATGGAAGTATCACTTTATTCATATGGAGATGATGATCACGTAGGGATACATAACTGGTACTCTAAGTGCTATAGCCATTTGATGAGTGGTAATTATATCACTATTTCCCACTCATTTAACCTAATATTTTGTATAGTTTCTCAAGTTTTGTGAATATTTTGATGTTTTTTTGTGTTATTTTACAGATAAATAAAGTTTGGAAAGCATTGGAGGTAATTTGGGGCCAAAACAGACAAAAAGGGACAAAAAGGGCATTTTTGGAAAAAGCCAGCGTCGCGCCGCCAAGGAGTCTACGTCGCGACGTCTATCGTACACCGTCTGCTAACTTATGCTGTGCACACGTGTCAAAATCTGGGTGGTCTGCTAACGTGTGCCGTGTGCCACGTGTCATCTGCTAACCTGCGCCAGCTACCACGTGTCATCATCTCATTGGACCGACTCAAACCGCGTGCCACGTGTCACTTCCTCATTGGACCGAATCTTTAGCTAATCACAGGCTGCCACGTGTCGAGCTCTTATTGGACCGAATTTTCAGCCACTGATAACGCGCCACGTGTCGCCTATCTATTAGAACTCATCATCGACAAATCATAGCGCGACACATGGCAAGACATTTATTGTGCGGGCGTCGCGACGCCAAGCAGGTTGGCGGCTTGACTTCCGAGGCTGAATCTGCCTGTTAATTGAGCTCCTCTACCACTTCATTCCTCGTGCTTTCCTTGGGAGCTTTTTGTTGGACAGTTATGACCCATAGCGTCACTATTTGTACAGATCATGGTGTTGTTGTACAAATTAACTATGAGACAAATGAGATTGCACTCTTATCATTTGTGATTAGATCACCTAGATGTATAAATGATAGGAGGTCCCTATGATTAGTTCCTGGATTGAGATGATATGAGACAGTATCGATCCTCGAAGGATTGATAATTAAATATCCCTAGTCGTAGTATTATCGAGATTGGACATCGATAATGCGAAATAGACTAGTATTACACTTGTGCGCGTTATGTGAGATCATAACGACATAGTTCTCATATATTTTGGTATAGGATACTTATGCAAGTGTAATAGGAGGTTGTGTTTTACCGATGGTATGGAAAACAGCTTCGCTCAGGATAGACCCCTCAGAATTCCATTGGTAGTATGACTATGTGTCTATGGAAGTCTGAAATCATGGTAGGTGTATTTGGTATTAACCTGAGACTTGCACCGCTAATACTTGCGACAATCAATATGTTTTGTTTTGGTCGTCCAGGGCTTTAACCGGTTATGTGTACGCCTCTGCTGGGTATATTGAGAATCGTAGTGTATTGGGTGTGATGTCAAGACGGAAGTATCACTCCAGTCATAGTGGAGATGATGTCATGTAGGATACGGTACTAGTGCTCTTAAGTACTACAGTCATCGGGATATTATGACTAGGTCATGTATGTCCGATTATAGAGACTAGGTACCAGACATCCGACATGTGCTTCGTACGGGGTAGACATAATTCCAGCCCCAGGCCTAGCACGTGACATTCGATACTGGATCGCAATACACAATACTACGTATACTATGCCTGACATAGATTATGTATTACAGTAAGAATATTTCTTGAGAATTGGGTAGGCACGGTGCTTTGCTAGAAGCCAACCATGTCTTGTAAATCGGTAAGCACGTGGTATGAGGTACGCACGTATTTGGATAATCCGATGACCGTATTTACAGCCAACATATCCAGGGATCTCTTGGGTTGCTTCCCAAAGATTCACCGATGACAGTTGATTTAAATTAGAATTAATCTGGGATTAATTAAGAGAGAGAATTAATCTGGGATTAATTAAGATGAAGAAAATTAATCTGGGATTAATTGAGGTATTATTTAATCTGGGATTAAATGTGTTCAGAAGAGAGAGAACGCGATTAATTTGGAATTAATCGGTAAAATAAATTTAATAGTTAAATTTGATTTTTCTATTTAATTTATTCGTATGGACTAAAATTAATATATCGGATATATTAATATGAATTGGATTTCATTACGAAATTAAAGTTGGACTTTAATGCGAATGAACAAATGAATTAGAATTAATTCGTAGACGACGTTCGTAATATATTTGCGAGGCATCGTTATTTAATTAAATTAGATTTAATTATTTAGCAACGAGAGTTCGTTTAATCGGATTAAACGGATCCGAACCGCGGCAAATGTTCATAGAGACATTTTGAATTTTGAATTTAAAATGGTGGGGCCCACTTCACACATGTCACACATATGAAGTGGTGGTTGGAAAGTGGTTGGCATTTATGCCAAAACCACTTACTTTCCAACTACTTGGTTTAGGTGAAACCAAGACTCCAACTACATGGTTTTTGTGAAAAGGGTAAATACCCTTTAACAAAACCCTAGCCCTCTCTCTCTCTTCCTTTGTAATACAACACTTGAAACAAAAGAAACCCTAATATCCTCTACAATGGGCGTGAATGTGTCTCCTCCCTCTCTTTGATTTTGTGGAAAAATCAAGTTAGCTAGCACTTCAACAAATCAACAAAGGTGATAGGGAAACCACTTCAAGAGTTGGAGTCAACACTCAAAGGTTGGAATCAACAAAGGAAGGATCTTGGATATCTTCGTCTCAAAAGTTTTAAAATCTCAAATCCATTCAATGTAACTAATTCCGCAACTTATTTTGAATTTATGAACATGTTTTCATGCTTATTAGATCCTTGGCATGTTCTAGGAACACTAACAATGGTATCAAGAGCCAATTTTAAGCATGAAAATTTTAGGGTTCATGAGACTAAAATTTGGGGCTTTTATGTTTTGAGCATGATTTCTTCAAATTGATGCTTTGAGCATGCTTAGATTATGTTAACTTAGAGTTGTGCATGATTTGATTTGAGATAATTGATTGGATCAAAATTTTTGAATCCCCCCTCACTTGGCCGAATTTGACAGTGCAGTCCACTGCACTGTTTTTTGATTTTTGTAACATGAAATGATGTGTTTAAATGCATGTTTAAATGTTGATTGTTGGTTTGATTGGATTAGAATCAAAGTCAATAATGTTTATGTTAAAATCAAAGAGCATGTTGAGCATGAAATGATGAATTTTAGATTCAATTTGTGTTGAGCATGAAATGATGTGTTTTGGCTTCAATTTGTGTTAAGCATAAATTGATGGATTAAGCATGATTAATTAAGTTAATTGGTATTTTGGAAATATTGAGTTTAATTAATTAATCATGGCTAATACACTTTAATTAAAGTAATTGTGATATTTGGAATATTATAATTATGTTAATAAGCCTTAATTATGAATTGGGCTAAAAGTGTGTATTTGGGCTTAATGGGCTTGATTTGACTAAGTTTGGTTTTGTACTTTTGGATTGGATCCAATTGGGCCCAAAACCAATTCCATAAAGTCCAAATATATCACTTGGCCCTTTAAAGAATTTAATTGGGACTAATGGGCCTAAATTAATTTGTAGACAATAGGGTGATTCCTATTGGGCCTTGGCATTTTGGGTTTGACCCATTATGGCCAAAGCCCATGCCTTAAGAATTAATTAAAAGCCCATTGGACTTTAATTAAAATGACATTGGATGTTATTGGGCCTTTGAGACCCATTAAAATTGGATTTGGAATCCAAGTCTTTAAGGCTTATAAGTAAGTGTAAATATTTAATTTGGAATTAGTATTGAATACAAATAATTTGGATTTAAAGTTGTAGTTCGATATAATTCAAGAATACGTACTTTAAGTATTTATTCTTAAACGAGTTGGACTCGTGCAAATCAAATCGTTGTTTGAACATTGGATGATCATTAATTCAAAGATTAATTAATTGGATTAGATTGATTGAATAACATGATTTGTATGAATACATGAATGTGTTGTATGAATAATCTATATCATATGGATATTAGAAGGGCGAGGGCAATTTTGGAAATTGGTATAAATTTAGAATTTATTTAAATTGGACTTGCGTGTCCAGCCTTTTATCTCCTTATTCTTTTTATTCACTTCTCACCAATTCCCCTCAATGTAAATGAGGTTTCTTTATTGTATTTTGTAATTGGGTAGAAGTAGAATAGTTCTAGTCGGGGAGAAGAAAGGGAGTGATTTGTTCTAGGAACAATTTGTGACATATCCATCCGCATATCATTATTAATTTATTTATGTGCGCTTTATTATGTGTTTAGAATGCATGTTTAAGGGTGTATGATGATGAGACCTAATCAAAGATAATAAATTGGTTGCCATTTTGCACGCGAAAAACCCTCAAAAATATATTAAGCGTTTTTCCTTCCGTTGAGTGATTCTTACTCAAGATCCAAAGTTGACATTGGTTTGTTGGCCAAAGTCAAGACATTTGTCAATTGCGGATGTGTTTGAATCATGAGAGTTTTGTTCCATATCGGTGTCTTGTCCAAGTCGTGATTTGTTGGCCAAAGTCAAGATCACTTCTTGTCCATCGACATTGATTACGAAGCTTTCCATGTCAATGGCTTCCACTTAACTGGGATCATTAAGTTTGTTGTGCCAAAGCCAATGCTTAGTTGATTCAGAGGAAAAAGGTTAGGTAATATATTCGATATATTGGCATATATAAGATATATGTTTCGGACTTGGATGTCCACCTACTGGATCTAGGAATTGGATGGGATCCAATTGATCTTAGAGATCTACCTAGTTAAGTATCATACAATTTGTTGGCCAAAGTCAAGATTGTGTGTTATTTAACGGGATCCCACCTAACTAGGAAACTAGGTTTCCCGAGTACTCCACAGAGGGTTAGAGGCTCGCCAAAAAATAGTGGGAGGCAAGTATTAGATTTGCAATATTCGTTTAGTTACTTGCCATACGCGCTCAATCAAATATCATTCGTCAAATAAATTATATATTAGTTGAACAAATATTTATTGTTGTTTTAATTAAACAGTTGGACTGTATTCAAACTACTTCATTTATAGTTGATTTTATAATTGGATTATAGTAATCAATATATTTGAATTTTACCCCTCATTTATAGTTGATTATATAATTGGATTATAGCAATCAATATATTTGGATTTTACCGATCATTTATAATGATTATATAATTGGATTATAGTAATCAATATATTTGGATTTTACCGATCATTTATAATGATTATATAATTGGATTATAGTAATCAATATATATCTGATTTTAACCAATAAAATTGTAATAAGTTATATCGTTAGACTATAGTAATCATTACATTAAATTGTACCTGAAATCGTTGATTAAATAGTTGGACTACTAGAATCAAGATTAAATTGAAAGATTAATGTTTAAAACATTATCCTAGGGAAAATGTGTTTAAATGACTTTAATTTTCAAATTGGGAATAAATTTCAGGATAGTCCTGAAACTAAGAAGTCGCTTTATTTGATAAAATAACATCTTAGGCCTAAGCCCGGAGTTAAGCAAATAGTAGAGCATGATCGTTGGAAGATTCATGTGATGATAACTTTAGTGCTTAATCCATTATACTTGTCAAAATGACTCCTTAGTTTCCTAATCAGAACTAACGATTAGATCCTTAAAGTATGATGAAGAAATTGAGGGATCTTCATAGGTCTATTCTTAGATCTTACAAGTATTAAATTGCAATTAATAACTCTTGGAGAGTTAATGGCTATGCTCAAGGAGCCAAAGCCAAAGTTTGCAAAATGGCAAGTAGCGCAAGGCGCATCTTACTTCAATATTCTAGAAGGCCAAGGCTTGGCCAAAGGCTTCTAGAATGTAGAAAATGGCAAAGGCGAAATCATTATAATCTTCTAGGATGATAAATGACATATCCCAAAATGTCTGTCTAAATTGTGGCAAACGGAGTCATTGAAGCGTGACTGCCGTATGGACAAAGCAGACATAAAGGAATTGAAGACGAGCAAGGCTCTGACTTCAAATATATTTGTCATAAATATGTTCACTACTAGTATTAAAATTGGATTTTAAATACCTAGTGTGATACATAAATATGCATTAATGTGCAGAATCTGCTGTGAGCAGGATACTGACTTCAGATGAGATTAATCTGCGAATCGGAAACGGGATGAAAGTCGCTGTTTTACCGTAGATACCTAAGTTTAGGAACTACCCTTCGGGTATGTATAAAAATTAGGAAACTGTTGTAATGTAACTAGTTTGACTAGAAACATTATCTCTATATCGAGTATAACTCGTTGCGAGTATACCTTTATATTCTAGAACACTAAAGTGTTTTATTTTATAAAGATGATATTGAGATAAACACATTAGATGTGAATAACAATATTTATATTTTGAATATAAATAAATCTCAAACTGATTTGATCAGATAAGACTTATGTGTGGTAGTGTTGTCTGGGACAAATTAAACAAGACTCGTATATCCACACTTTTGAAGAGTGGATACAAGGACGGATTTGATTCCCTTCAAATGAAGTCTACGAATCTAGTTTATTAGGCAAAGTGCCTAAAACACCTTTACTTAGTAAAAGTGTAAGTGTCACCGATCTATTAGCCCTTGTTCATAGTGACGTAAGTGGGCCCATGTCTAGCTAGGCTACAGGTGGATATGAATATTTCGTGACCTTTACGGATGTGGCATCGTATTATGGTTGTGTTTCTTTTGAAGAATACAAATCAGAAACTTTTAGAGTTTCGACACAAAATAGATGAATAGATCGGCTGAAGTATTAAAACATCACGGTTTGACCATGATGAAAATACTTAAGCCATAGGTTTCTCATATACTTGAAAGAGTATAGTATTCTTTCAATGAGGACTCCTCCCGGAACACGTTAGTTTGACGGTGTGTCCGAACGGAGAAACCGAATTTTGTTGGACATGATAAGGTTAATCATGAGTCACTCTGAGCTACCATTTTCCTTCAAAAGGGATAAGCATTAACAGTGCAATACTTATTTTGAATAAAGTTCCATAAAAATCTGTTTGACAGATTTCATATTAGATATGAACAGGAAAGAAACTGGGTTTTCTCATTCCTGAATATTTGGGAATGCTAAGCATATATTTGGATGATACAAAACAAGAACCCAAATTGGATAAGTGCCAATTGTAGGTTATCCTAGGGAAACCAAATTATAGTACTTATACAACTCACTTGAGAACAATATAATTGTTGCTCACCATGCGGTTTTCATAAGAGGAATACCGATATGCAATGGTAAGTGGGAGGATAGTAAAACTCGATGAAAATCGGAGTAATACTGTTCAAGGCACCAAGTCCTTAATGGAACACAAATAGTTTGTCAAGGATGTAACTATACCAATAATCTTCGAATACATAAGAACCGCGTAGATCGGAGAGAGTAAGAAAACAACCTGGGGTATGGGTTTCTGATCTCACCTCATAAAGACGTCAATCTTATTGAGGAATACGAACTGACTACGTGTGAGGAAGTGATACAAGGTATCGACTCCCTATTATGGCAAAGTGCCATGAGTCCGAAATGGATTCCATGTATAACAACTATGTTTGGACACTAGTTGTTGTACCGCAAGGCATTGTGCCTATTGGTACTATATAAGTCTTCAAGGAAGACATACATGGAAGGCAACATACCAATGTACTAAGCTAGGCTTGTAGCGGAAAAGTATCGTTATCAACATTGCGTCAATTACAACGAATCTTTTTACATGTTGCCATGGATAAATCCATTTGGATAATGCTTGCTGATGCTGCATGCTTCATTTATGAAATATGACAACTGAACGTCAAAATCGCTTTCCTTAAACGGAAACCTCTTTGGAGGATGTTTGTAACATCCTGACGGTTTTATCGTACCAAAACTAGCAAATAAGGTTTGCAGATTATTCGATCCATGTATGAATTGAAGTAAGCATTGGGTTCTTGGAACTATCGTTTTGATGTAATCATAATGGTGTATGATTTGATTCAAAACGAATATGATTCTTGTGTATATAAGGAGGTTAGTGGGAGCGCACTGACAATGATGTCCTAAATAATGATGATATGTCATTTCTTGGAAAAGATATTCCCATATTACAATCGGTGAAAACTTGGCTTCCATGAAAATTTTCCGTAGAATTCTTGGGAGAAACAACATTTATTCTAGGAATAAAGATCTACTGGGATAGATTTAAAGTTGTTAAAGACTCTCCAAGAACTCGTACATTGAAAAATATACATGACCTGGTGTCTCATATGTTTTGAACACATGGAGTCACAAACAGGTCAATCCAAGTGATAGTCACTGGATTGATTTTAAGAACATCTGTTAGTATCTTAGAGAACTAAGGATGATGTCTTAAACTATGGAGAATGAGAACTTGAAGTGACTAGGATCACTGCTGCAAGTTTCCTAACCGATAAAAACGACTTCAAGTCGCTAAACGGTACTATACAGTTTGAATAACGGAACAATGAGTTGGAAATCTTCCAAGCAGGATACTGTTACCGAATAAACAACAAATGCAGGTTATTGCTGCAGCTGAGGCAGCAATAGAAGCTATCAGGGTCATTAACAAATCTAATTAGATTAGATATAGTTCTGTTAGCAGCTGAGCTAGGCTACAGCGCAGACTAAAGAATTAATGGTCTCATCAACAATCCAGATATATACTTCGACTATTCATCTGATTCGTTCAGATTATACATCATGGCGATGTGATGATCGAATAAATCGCATCAGATGATAATCATACAAATCCGCTGATGAAAGTATTTCCTCAGCAATTTGAGCAAACCGTACATAGTTCGGGTGTAAGACACTCGAGTGACTGGCTATAGGACAAGTGGGAGATTGTTGGACAGTTATGACCCATAGCGTCACTATTTCTACAGATCATAGTGTTGTTGTATAAATTAACTATGTGACAAAGGAGATTGCATTCTTATCATTTGTGATTAGATCACCTAGATGTATAAATGATAGGAGGTCCCTATGATTAGTTCCTGGATTGAGATGATATGAGACAGTATCAGTCCTCGAAGGATTGATCATTAAATATCCCTAGTCGTAGTATTATCGAGATTGGACATCGATAATGCGGAATAGACTAGTATTATACTTGTGCGTGTTATGTGAGATCATAACGACATAGTTCTCATATATTTGGGTATAAGATACTCATGCAAGTGTAATAGGAGGTTGTGTTTTACAAATGGTACGGAAAACAACTTCGCTCTGGATAGACCCCTCGGAATTCCATTGGTAGTATACTATGTGTCTATGGAAGTCCAAAATCAAGGTAGGTGTATTTGGTTTTAACCTAAGACTTGCACCGCTAATACTTGCGACAATCAATATGTTTTGGTTTTGGTCGTCCAGGGCTTTAACCGGTTCTGTGTATGCCTCTGCTGGGTATATTGAGAATCGTAGTGTATTGGGTGTGATGTCAAGACGGAAGTATCACTCCAGTCATAGTGGAGATGATGTCATGTAGGATATGGTACTAGTGCTCTTAAGTACTGCAATCATCGGGATACTATGACTAGGTCATGTATGTCCGATTATAGAGACTAGATACCAGGCATCCGACATGTGCTTCGTACGGGGCATATACAATTCCAGCCCTAGGCCTAGCACGTGACATTCGATACTGGATCACAATACATAATACTACGTAAACTACGCCTGACATAGATTATATATTCCAGTAAGAATATTTCTGGAGAATTGGGTAGGCACGGTGCTTTGCTAAAAGCCAACCATGTCTTGTAAATCGGTAAGCAGTGGTACGAGGTACCCACGTATTCGGATAATCCGATGACCGTATTTACTGCCAACATATCCAGGGATCTCTTGGGTCGCTTCCCAAAGATTCACCGATGACAGTTGATTTAAATTAGAATTAATCTGGGATTAATTAAGAGAGAATTAATCTGGGATTAATTAAGATGGAGAAAATTAATCTGGGATTAATTGAGGTATTATTTAATCTGGGATTAAATGTGTTTGGAAGAGAGAGAACGTGATTAATTTGGAATTAATCGGTAAAATAAATTTAATAGTTAAATTTGATTTTTCTATTTAATTTATTCGTATGGGCTAAAATTAATATATCAGATATATTAATATGAATTGGATTTCGTTACGAAATTAAAATTGGACTTTAATGCGAATGAACGAATTAATTTAGAATTAATTTGTAGACGACGTTCGTAATATATTTGCGAGGCATCGTTATTTAATTAAATTAGATTTAATTATTTAGCGACGAGAGTTCGTTTAATCGGATTAAACGGATCCGAGCCACGGCAAATGTTCGTAGAGACATTTTGAATTTTGAATTTAAAATGGTGGGGCCCACTTCACACATGTCACACATGTGAAGTGGTGGTTGGAAAGTGGTTGGCATTTATGCCAAAACCACTTACTTTCCAACTACTTGGTTTAGGTGAATCCAAGACTCCAACTACATGGTTTTTGTGAAAAGGGTAAATACCCTTTAACAAAACCCTAGCCCTCTCTCTCTCTTCACTTGTAATACAACACTTGAAACAAAAGAAACCCTAATATCCTCTACAATGGGCGTGAATGTGCCTCCTCCCTCTCTTTGATTTTGTGGCAAAATCAAGTTAGCTAGCACTTCAACAAATCAACAAAGGTGATAGGGAAACCACTTCAAGAGTTGGAATCAACACTCAAATCTTGGAATCAACAAAGGAAGGATATTGGACATCTTCCTCTCAAAAGTTTTAAAAGCTCAAATCCATTCAATGTAAGTAATTCCGCAACTTATTTTGAATTTATGAACATGTTTTCATGCTTATTAGATCATTGGCATGTTCTAGGAACACTAACACTTTTCCCTGTTTTTAGAGGATTGCATCTAGTTTTTGTAATTATAAATAATATTTAATTTATGTATTTTAATTTTCAGTAATTATAGTAGTTCTTCTTCTTCTCTCTTCTTTTATGTTTTGTAGTTAAATTTCCGCTGGGGTAAAAAGTGAAACATTTAATATAATTATCTCGGTTAATCTCACTTAATTATAATATTTAAATTATAATTTAACCGGATTAATTAATGGCACACTTTATTACCGCCTATATGGCTGGTTTAAATATAAATTACCTTACCGCCCATATGGCTGGTCTTTATGTGACAGATAATTACTGCCTATATGGTTGGTGTAGTTGGACTAAATAGATTACCGTCTATATGACTGGTTTTAAATGTTTAAGATTATTAATTCATGAGAAAGCAGAACAGAAAATAATTTATATATTATAGTAAGTGAGATTCCTAGATAAGAAATATTAAATGTAGATCATCACACATTTCATCGCTTAATTTGATCTTGGTTTGACCTAGAAAACCCAACAAAAGGGTGAAACTTTTATTATTTTAATTTAGATTAATCTCCCTTAATTATAATATGGAAATTATAATTCAAATTAAAAGGATTACCGCCTTAATGGCTGGTTTTATTTATTTGACATAAAGTGACACCGCCTATATGGCCGGTCTTTAGGTGACAGATAATTACCGCATATATGGCTGGTTTATGGACAAATAATGATACCGCCTTTATGGCTGGTTGGACTTAATTAAAATCTGACTTAATGAGGATACCATATATATGGTCGGTTGGTAATATCAAGGATAATTTATGTATTATAATAAAGGAGATTTCTAAATTAGATATAGTAAAAGTGGATCCCTCAACCCCATCATTTTATTTTTATTCTAGGGAAGTGATGAAACACAATATCCACACTTAATAATTGATTTTATTTTTATGGGAAATTCTTTAGTTTGTTTATTGAGTCTTAAGCTTAATGCTTCTTGTTGTCTGATCACCAATAAGATTGAAGTGGTAAACTTAAAATGAACTAGACATAGATAACCCTTTAATAGATTTCCTTACAGGATAGGAATATACCTATCGGGCGTGGGTAGCCATAATTGGAACTTGGTCTTAATGAATCCAGGTAATGTGATTGACATATGAATATGGTTCAATTAGGTTATACTGGGTATTTGTGTCTGACCATCGGAAGAGGCTTTTGCTTATCATCATGTTCCAAGTTAGCAAATAATTTATTACACATAAATAAGAGAGTCAATTCATCATTTTAATAATATTGTGTGGAGTCACGACCCTAGATCTTTGATTCTTTTATTTATTTTCCTTAGTATTTTCTTTTGAGTCTATTTTTATTTTAATCAGCAAATCCACATTCAACCAACCAAAAGCAAATCAATTCCATTCTCCCTATAATTAGATACCTGTAAATAAATAGTATCAATAATTAATAACAACAATAGAAATTAAGTCCTCGTGGGATCGATATTTTTATACTACTTGAACGATACGTGCGCTTGCGTTATACGCGTGTGAATGCACCGGTCAAGTTTTTGGCGCCGTTGCCAGGGACTTATATTTATTGAGTTGTTAATTTTGAAGCTATCTAATTTACTTGTATCTAATTTTCTTTATTTTTATCTGTAATTTTATTTCTTTCTTTTATTTTCAGGTGATTGAAAAATGGAATATTATTGGGAGATTGAGAGATTACGTGCTTTACAAGAAGATACACCCCAAATCTGGGAGCAACAGTCCGGTTTTCTGAGGCCTGTTGTCCAACCCAATAACTATCACTGGATGCCAGAACCAAGCAATACTACATTTGCTCATCAGAACACAATGGGAAGATGTGACATATGTAATGGTAACCACCCGAGAGAACATTGCGAGTACAACTACAATCCAGGGTGGCAGAGTTATCAAAATCCTTCATGGTACGAAGAACCATCACATTTTCCATCTTATCCACCATCTATCTATGATTTTCATCAAGAATCAGAACCATCCGAGGAAGATCAGATACTTCACATCTTCAAAGATTGGTTCAAAGAACGGGCAGCTCAAATTGATGCACAAGTTCAGAGTCAAACCGAATCCATACAGAGAATGACAGATCAGATCAGACTATTAACAGAAAGCAAGAACTTCATACCTCAAGAAGCATTTTCAAATGACCAAGCATTTCACGATGATACTTCAACAGAGGAGGAGGTTGAGCTGAATCAGAAATCAGAGGTATCAGTTCAGGATCCCGAACCGGCAATGTCTCGATTTGACTTTTATTATTCAGATTCTGACGAGGATGAAGCTGAAGCTGAGTTGTTTGTACCAACTGCATCAACAATTGAGGATGTAGTTCTGTATCCTCAAAATGAAGATCTTGGAGATTCCATTGCATAAATGTTTGAAGAAGATCTATCTGAGCCAATTATTTCACCCAGATCAGAGGATGAAGACCTAATGTCAGACACATCTTTTCAACCTCAGGTGGAGCATGAAACAGAGCAATTGGAGGAGCAAATGTCTGAACTTATTGAAGATTCAGAGCATTCAGGCGAAACATCACTGTTTTGGGGAGTACAAATCAAAGATATCGCCCAGAAGCTTGACAGAATGGAACTGCCATTCCAAGTTAAGCACCATACGAGACAACCTGATTTTCTTTCTTTCTTTGCAGGAATTGCTAGAGCGAAAAAGGTTAAAAAGGTGGCACAAACATTGAATGAGACAAAATTCTTTTTTCCACCTTACCGTTGGAAGAGTCCATTCAAAAGCAACGCATATGGGATTGTCTTTAATCAGACATCCAAAACGACGCTGAAACCTCCTTGACAGATAGATTTCAGTCACGTCTGGCTGAAGACGAAAAATTTAGCGCTAGCAAGGAGGCAACCCATGCAATTTGTTGTAATTTTTGTTTTCATATTTTGTGTATACATGTTGTAGAGTTTTTAATTTTTGTGTGTTATTTTTGTAGGGAAAAACACAAACGGAGCATTTTAAGACAGAAGGAATGGTGTTTGGCAATCACAAAGATAAGAGCTAATTCATTAGTGGTGGATGAGTAAGGAATGGATTCTTGAGACGCACCCTCATGAATTTATACTAAGCGAGTGGCGTATTGCATACACAATTCCGTTGCCTTAATTATTGCTTTGATTTTCTTTTCTTTTGTTATTTTCTTTATTTTCGCCGACAAGATCTAAAATTTTTGAATTTTCACGATTCATTTTAACGTTCATCTAATAATTATCATTTGGCAGATACTAGTGCAATTATTACTCACCCATTTTCAGGCTCTATAAATTCAGCTCTATATTTCTCTTTTCAACGCATCCATATACACATCCAAATAAGAGAGAGAAAATGGAAGCATCTTCACAGCAGAGATTCAAGCGAATTTGTGTTTTCTATGGATCCAATTCTGGTAATAAACCAGAATTTATTGAGGCTGCAAAAGAATTGGGGCGAGTTATAGCAGAGAAAAATATGCACCTAGTATATGGCGGTGGCAATATTGGATTGATGGGAAGCATTTCAAAAGTCGTTCAGGAGGGTGGCGGTCACGTTTTAGGAATCATTCCAAACCTTTGGCGGACGAACCGTTAATCGGACCCACGAATAGAGATGAACGCATCGTATCAGGTATGTCTGAACAAATCCAGGAAATGATCAATACAGCGGATGCGTTTATTGCATTACCAGGAGGGCTGAGAACGTTTGAAGAAATGTTTACAGTAGCATCATGGGTGCACTTAAACATTCATCGGAAGCCCATTGGGTTACTTAACATTGAGCATTTCTTCGATTTTCTGTTTGTATTCCTTGCGGAAGCCAAGAGACATGAGTTCATCACGAAATCTGTTCAAGATATTTTCCTAACTGCTACAAAGGCCGAAGAATTAATTGACCAAATCCTAGCCTTTGAACCAAAACTAGACCCCATTCTTTCTAAATTAGATTGGACAGATAGTGATCGTGGTAAAAAGCGTAGATTGGACATAGATCTTAATCGGTAAATTTTTGTAAATTTTCAGTTAACCAGGTACGATTCTCTAAACTCTTCTTTAAGATATTGAAGATATTGTTACATCTTGGTGATGAGAATAGTTGATACGTATCTTGTGTATCTATTGTTAGTATAAATTTGTGTTAATTTTGTGTTATTTTTACAGGAAAAATAAAAACGGAATTTTTCAGGACAAAGCAAGCCAGTGCAAGCGGGATTATTTAAAAATAAAAATTTGACAAAATCACGAAGACGTAAAGTCAATCCTGTAGAGACGGTCGAGTAAGGAGGTAGCTCTTGAGACGCGTCCCAGAGGATTCATCTGTCGTAAGACTTGGTTTTTCCAAAAAAAAAATCTCGAGTCGCGACGCTAAAACCCTTCGCGTCGCGACACCGGTCCCTAGACACAAAACCCTAAGCCTAAAAGACCTAGTGTCGTGGCTCCAGGCCAAATTTCGCGTCGCGATGCTAACTCGACTACATATCTAAAACGAGCAGCCGTCAGAATAGATCTCATTTCCTCAATTTCTCTCAACAGTAGCCGAGCACCATCAGAAAACCTTCTTTCGCCGAGTCACAGACCAAATCACGATTCCACCCACGACTGAGCACCATCAAGACCGCACCAACATCACCGTGAGCCGAGAATCTGAGACACCAATGACCCTAGCCGAGCCACCACTGCCAAGTCATTCATAACCAAAACCGTGACCGAACCTCCACGATCCAGCCGCACCAACATCACCATGAGCCATCACTGCCACTACCGTACCAAGCCGAGACAAACCCAGACCGACTGTGAGCTACCTGAATTAAGCCAAACTGGTCCATTGCCAAGCCAAACTGCCACTGTCTTGCTGGAACCGAGCACCACCATTACCGAGTCTTCGCCAGCCGAGATCCACACCGTGAGCAACCATCGAGACCCAAGCCGGAACCGCTGTGAGTTGCCGAGCCTTTGCCGAGCCGTTCACTGCCGAGCCTACATTGACGGAACCGTCATTGCCAATCACAATCTAATCCGGGTCTTCTGTAAAAAAATCTGAAAAATTTTGATACCTGTGATATTGCAATTATGAAATTTGGAAGTGTTGATTGGATTGATTTGTAGAGTTGGAGGCGAAGGGTGGTGATTTGGTGATAGATTTAGGGTTTATTTTGTGGGAAATTTGAGATTTTAGCGGAAACTCTGCCGAAATTCTGTGAAAATGCCACTAAAAAGATCCAGAGCTTCGACATCTGCTGAGCCAAGTTTTGATGGATCTAAGTTTGTTTCGGCAGCCGTGGAACAAAGATACGACAAGGGGATGAGAAATAAATTTGCAATCATGGAAAGGGGTTTTGAGATAACCCCCGGTTTATTTCCTGATATTGACAGCATGATAGCCAACATGCACTGGCAGAAGCTTTGCCAGCAGCCCAGACCTACCTGCATTTCTATAGTTCGTGAGTTCTATGCAAATGCTCCACAGCATGTTGCATATGAGGTGATGGTGAGAGGTAAATAGGTACCATTTGATGCTGTGAATATCAATAAGTTTTATGGGATCCCGGAAATGGAAACTGATGACTATTCTGCATTAAGGAATGAAATCGACATCACATATTTGACAGAGACATTATGTATTCCCACTGCTACATGGGAAATGAATAGTAGCGGGGAATACATGAAGATGAGTTCCAAGTCTCTCAAACCGGACGCTCGAGTTTGGTTTCATTTCCTTACCAGATCACTTTTACCTGGGACTCATATCACATATGTTACAGGGGAATTACTACTTAATGGAGGGCTTTTCTATAGATGTGGGGGGTATTGATTTCGACAAATATTGCCTGGGTTGCAAATTCATCACATGCTAGCCTTTATTACTGCCATTTGATCACATCACTTTGCACATTGGCCATGGTGCTTATTGATCCCAGAGAAGAAACAATGCAGCCCATGACAGCTTTAACAGCCCGCATAATCTAGCAACTCCGAACAGAGAGACAAGCTCAAGCTGGAGCATCTTCTGCACCTGCACAGCAACAACAACAACCTCTTCAACCGCCATAAAGATCATCGAGGCCTCACACTTTATCTAAATGAATGAGTCGATTGGAAGCTCGTGTGGAATATCTTACTGAATATAACATCGTAATTGGTCATGCGTTTCAACAAATGGCACGAGATTTCCACATTACTGTTCCGCGGTTTCCAAATCCACCTCCAGAGGACAGCAATGACGAGGAGGCCGATGATTAAACTCAGGTACTATTGTTCCCTTCTTTTTATTTATGTTTTGTAACGCATTGGGGACAATGCTAAGTTTAAGTTTGGGGGTATGAATATGTTTTTAAATTTTTTCAAAAATTCCGTTAAAATTTTTCTTGTCTGCATGGCGTGTGTTTTATTTTCTGTTTTATGTGTGTTTTAAAATCGAAAAAATCCAAAAAAATCAAAAAATTAAAAAAAAATTTGGTCCGATGATTTGATTGTTTGTTTAGCTAAAAAGTTTTAGGAAAAGATAAATGCTAATTTCACTTTTATCCCTAATTTGAACTTCTTATCTAGGTCAGACTCGTGCGCACTATTAAAATAGTCTTGTAAGTAGTTAGATAATAAGGAATTAACAAAGTGACTAATTAAAATAATCGGTGGTTGATGAATGACCGTTTGTCTGAGTTTCTGTTTCTGTTTGCATCCATTATGTGGGGTACATAAAAAAAACGTCTGAGATCCGAGTTATTAAGTCTGTAAGGATGTCTTAACACCTAGTGCCCTAAAGCCAACTAGTTTGGGAGTCACTGACCCAAAGCTCGCTACTTGGATCGAAGATGTTGCAAAAATATATATATCTGAATTCTGAGTAATTAAGTCTGTATGGGTGTCTTAACATCTAGTGCTCTAAAGCCAACTGGTTTGGGAGTCACTGGCCCAAAGCTCGTTACATAGACAGAAGATATTGTATATAAATAAAATATAAAATCAAAAAAAAAAACAGAAAAATCACATACCTCACCTGAGCTGATTGTAATAGACAAAACAATTTTAGATACTTAGACTGGTTTGACCCATTAACTACTGATAATTGAGACGAAATCACCAAGTTGACAACTTAGAATCGAAGCTGTTTGCTGGACTATTCACACACACACCTTGAGTCTGATTTAGATATGTTGTTCAAAAGAAATGATTTTAGTTGATATATGCATTTTGAAGGTTCCTCTAACTTTGAAGCTGAACATTCTCTGAGGACGATATTTATATATCTTTCTTCTTTTCTTTTTTCTTTTGTGTGCATTAGTTTTACTTCATTTTTACTTTTGTAAAATGTTTGTGGGTATCATTGCTGTAAACCCTCACGAGATTACAACTCGTCTACTAGGGACACCTAGGGGTTTAAAGGCTTGTTGCATATGCTAAATGCAACCGTGATCCCTACGAAAGGGGCTTAGTAATTTTATTTTTGTTATTTTATGTTTTGCTCGAGGACTAGCAAAATGTTAGGTTTGGGGGTGTGATGAGTGGTAATTATATCACTATTTCCCACTTATTTAACCTAATATTTTGTATAGTTTCTCGGGTTTTGTGAATGTTTTGATGTGTTTTGTGTTATTTTGCAGATAAATAAAGTTTGGAAAGCATTGGAGGCAATTTGGGGCCAAAACAGACAAAAAGGGACAAAAAGGGCATTTTTGGAAAAAGCCAGCGTCGCGCCGCCAAGGAGTCCGTGTCTCGACGTCTATCATGCGCCGTCTGCTAACTTGCGCCGTGCACACGTGTCGAAATCTGGGTGGTCTGCTAACGTGCGCCGTGTGCCACGTGTCATCTACTAACATGCGCCAACTACCACGTGTCATCATCTCATTGGACCGACTCAAACCGCGTGCCATGTGTCACTTCCTCATTGGACCGAATCTTTGGCTAATCACAGGCTGCCACGTGTCGAGATCTTATTGGACTGAATTTCCAGCCACTCACAACGCGCCACGTGTCGCCTATCTATTGGACCGCATCATCGACGAATCATAGAGCGACACGTGGCAAGACATCATTGCGCCGAAAGTCCGCATGGTCAAAGCGCATGGACCGAATTTACTGTGCGGGGGTCGCGACGCCAAGCAGGTTGGCGGCGCGACGTCCGAGGCCGAATCTGCCTATAAATTGAGCTCCTCTACCACTTCATTCCTCGTGCTTTCATTGGGAGCTTTTCCCTGTTTTTAGAGGATTGCATCTAGTGTTTGTAATTATAAATAATATTAATTTATGTATTTTAATTTTCAGTATTAATTGCGTCGAGAATTTATCTGGGATTAAATTCGTCGAGAGGAGAGAAGGCGATTAATTTGGAATTAATCGGTAAAATAAATTTAATAGTTAAATTAGATTTTACTGTTTAATTTATTTAATTGGGCTAAATAATATATTAGATATATTAATTGAAATTGGATTTCAATGGAAAATTAAATTGGATTTTAATTTTAGCGAACGAATTAATTTGGAATTAATTCGCGAGTGATTTTCGTAATAATTTTACTGGGTATTATTATTTAATTAAATTAGATTTAATTATACCACGACAGAAAATTCTTTTAATTGGATTAAACGAACTCGAGCCCAAAGTGTGTTGAGAAAGCCAATTAGATTTAGAATTAAATGGGTGGGACCCATGACTCACATCAATTGTCTATAATTGATAGAAGTGGTTGGTAATAGTGTTTGGATATTTATTTAACACTCAACACATTTAATTTTAGAAATTAATTACTCTCTCTCACCGTGGCAGTTAGGCCGAATGGCCTTGTTTGGAGCATGGCCGAATTGACCTTTAATGAAAGCCGAATGGACTTAGGTTGTTGCTCAGGCAGAATGGCTCTTGTGTTTCTCCTTTTGGCCGAAAGAACAATGAGTTATTTATTACTCTCTCACATTTGCCATTTCTTTTAAAAATTTAAAAAAAACATGTGGCCATTTTTTTTAAACAAAACGTCAAATGGACTTGATGGCCTCTGACATTATTTGTTTTTTTTTTAAGTTAAAAGGAAATGAAAAGCTTTTCTCTCTTATAAAAAAATGCCGAATAACAAAGAGAGCAACAGAGCTCTCTGGTTCAATTTTTCATTTTGGCTGAATAGGCTACTACTTTTGAAGCATGGTCGAAAGACCTTTGATGATTTAGGCCGATTGGTCTCTTATCTTTAAGCCGGTAGCTCCTCTCTCTCTCGGAAAAATTTGTTTCTCCTAGGGAGATAAAATTTGTTTCATTTGTTCTTGCTAGCACATAAGGGAGTCCAAAAGATGGTGATAGAGATACTCACCCATGAGTTTCGAACCACAAGGAGGGCTTGGAAGCTTCAACATTCATGAAAAGTTTTGAAAGTCAAAGCCGATCAATGTAAGTTTATTCCGCAAACTTCTTGATTTATTCACACATGAATCACGCTTAGAGATCATGTGGCATGTCTAGGACACTTACATTGGTAATATCACACAAAGTTTATATAATATAATAAGGAGATATCTAAAATAAAAGTAATAAAAGTGGATCCTCTAACCCCCATATTTTTTTATTGCTTTATTTACCTTTTTACTTTCAAGCACTTATTTTATGTCATTTACTTTATTTAAGCTTTTACTAATCTTAGATATGCATCTGATCATCAAAAGAGGCTTTTGCATAAATTAATGTTCCAGGTTAATAAACCAATATATTGCACAAACATGAAATAACCATTTCATCTTTAAAAGATATTGAAATGATTCACAATCCTAGATAGTTTCTTAATATTGAATTTCACTCAATTTACATTTGTACTGTTTTATTTACTTGTTTTAGTTTAAAGTCACCATCCAATCAAACAACCAAACTATTAGATACTCGTAAAAATTTGGCTTCATAAATTAATAGCTTAGGTATTAAGTTCTTGTGGGATCGATACATTTATACTACTTGAACGATACGTCCGCTTGTATTATACGTGTGTGATCACGCCGGTCAGTAGAGAAACATCAAAGCATCATATTTTAAAGCTTAGAACCATAGAAATATTTTTCTAGTTGGAGAAAGTTAAAAAAACTTACTAAAATTTGAAGTTTTCTCCAAGTTTTCTCTCTTTTTCTTCATTTTTCTCTCAACCTTTTCTTTGTAATATATTTGGTAACTTAACTTAATGAGAAAATTGAAACAAAATAATTTATACTTCCTCTTGCCTTGACCGAATTTAGGAAAATAAAATTCTAGATATTTTGTTTTTTGTTTCAATTTAATTCACTAAATAATCATTAGTTAACTTGTTCTATTTGTACACTACAACATTAAAACAAGTTTAACCAATCATATAAATCCATTTCCTAACTTGATCATTACTTAAGATATTTATACTTTAATTATTTTAATTATTTAACATTTAAATAATTAATTAATTAATTAAATATAAATATCTTAAATATATGTATTATATTTACTTTAAATTATCAAAATACATATATTAATGATATATGTCAATATCATAATTTGACAATTAATTAATGTGTATTTAATAAAATCATATATTAAATATAAATACACATTAATTAGAAAATGACCATTAGGTCCATTTGCATGTACTTTTCGTTTAACCGTTAAATGATTTATAAATAATATATATTATTCTTAAAAGTTGCCCTAATGCTCTACGAGTATATTTCATTAGTGAGACTCTCTAGATTCAGGCATATCTGTTACAAAATCTAATTCCGTGTCCATAATTCACCCACTCGTAAATTATGACGATCACAAATAACCTTGCTGAATCATACAAGTCGAGGTCATTACATACGTATAATCCATTCGTCAAAGGTATCCAGATTTATCCCAAAGATATATATGTAAACGTCAAATCTCTATAGGTATAATCTCGTTGACGTATCTATTAGCAATCTCTAAAATTACATTTAGAACTCATTTCTAAAGTGTACCACCGGCCCATGGTTTTATCTGATCGCTAATCTTATATGGACTACATATGCTTTGTACACAGAACTGACGGATCCTTTCTTGACACACACATGATATCATGAGGATCAGTCCACACCCAACGAACAGGCGGAGGTCTGATCTTAATAGGTCGGTGATGTGACTGCCATCAAAGTGTGGAGGATATCTCACATATCCACAGTGGTATCTCAAGTCAAAGAATCACTATGCTACTCAACCCGAGAAGATTCTTATTGACGTTGATGTACCATCCAATAAGAATCTTCGGTGATTCGTTCAGTTTTTATCCGCTATATGTTGGAGTTTCTACGGTCCCAAGGATCGATTCAAGCATAAAACATAAGTGCGAATACAACGAAGAAGTTGCGGAATACTTACATCGAGCGGTTGAGCGACGCGAGTGACAACAAAAAAATTTTAAGCCATTTCAGATGGCTCTAAAGCTCTCGGCTTCACTGGTTTTTGGTCTCCAAACAAGCTTTTGGGTGGTGATTCCAAGCCCACGGGTTGGTTTCACTATCACATTCACAAGACTCAAATGGTGTGGTACCACTTGGTGATTTTTGCCACAAAATCACCCATTCTTCTCCTTCCATTCACGGCAGTAAGCTGAAACAGAAGAAAGAAAATTCTTCCCTCCTTGGGCGTGAGAGAGAGGAAGAGAAATGAGAGAGAGAGATGTGTTCTTGGTAGTTGGCAAAAGTGTATCTAATACACTTTAATTGATTTTCAAAAAATCAATTAAATGATTTCAAAAATCAAAACATATACCAAACATATAAAATAATAATATATGTCAATCAAGCTTTCAAAAAGCTTTCCAACCATTTCCATCAAGTCACATCACTCAATCAATCAAGTGACAAGTTGTCACATCACTCAAAGTGACTAATGATTTGACGCTTGATGTGACTAGCGATTTGACGCTTGATGTGACTTGCGTTTCGCACTCGAATTCGAAATGCAATGCGCTCGCAAACACTCCTGGGCTCGGGTTCGCTAATTCCAAATTAATGAATTTTCCATTGCGACATAATTAAATGATTATGCCTAGCGAAATCACTATTCACTTCGCTAACGAATTAATTCTAAATTAACTCGTTCGTCCGAATTAAAATCTAATTTTAATTCTGCGTTGAAATCCAATTTCGTATAATATATCGAATATATTATTTTATCGATTAATTCCAAATTAATCATTCTCTCTCTTTAAATGATATTTTATCCCAGAAAAAATATCTCTGTAATTAATCCAAGATTAATTTTCTCTCCCATCTAATTAATCCCAGATTAATTAAAGTGTGAGTCATACGTCATCGGTGAATCTTCGGATCGTTGATGAGACCATTAATTCTTTAGCCCGCGCTTTAGCCTAGCTCAGCTGCTAACAGAACTATATCTAATCTGATTAGATTTGTTATTGACCCATATAGCTTCTATCGCTGCCTCAGCTGCAGCAATAACCCACATTTGTTGTTTATTCGGTAAGAGTATCTTGCTTGGAAGATTTCCAGCTCACTGTTCCGTTATTCAAATTGTATAGTACCGTTTAGCGACTTAAAGTCGTTTTTATCAGTTAGGAAACTTGCAGCAGTGATCCCAGTCACTTCAAGTTCTCCATCTCCATAGCTTAAGACAGCATTCTCAGTTCGTCTAAGATACTGAAGGATGTTCTTAACATCAATCCAGTAACTTTCACTTGGATTGGCCTGATTGTGAATCCATATGCTCAAAGCGTATGAGACACCAGGTCACATACATTTTTCAATGTACGAGTTCTCGGAGAGTCTTAACAACTTTTAATCTATCCCAGTAGATCTTTATTCCTAGAATAAAGGTTGTTTCTCCCAAGAATTCTACAGAGAATTTTCATGAAAGCCAAGCTTTCACCGATTTTATTATGTGAATATCATTTCCAAGAAATGACATATCATCATTATTAGGACATTTATTGTCAGTGCGCTCCCACTAACCTCCTTATATACACAAGAATTATTTTCGTTTTGAATTAAATCATAAACCATTATGATTACATCAAAACGATAATTCCAATAACCTAATGCTTGCTTCAATCCAAATGTGGATTGAATAACCTGCAAACCTTGTTGGCTAGTTTTGGTACGACAAAATCGTCAGGATGTTGTAAACATCCTCCAAAAGGTTTCCCTTAAGGAAAGCGATTTTGACGTTCAGCTGCCATATTTCATAAATGAAACATGCAGCATCAGCAAGCATTATCCAAATGGATTTACCGACACTATGTTGATAACGATACCTTTTCGCTACAAGCCTAGCTTTGTACGATGGTATGTTGCCATCCATGTATGTCTTCCTTGAAGACTTATATAGTACCAATAGGCACAATGTCTTGTGGTACAACAACTAGTATCCAAACATAGTTGGTATACATGGAATCCATTTCGGATATCATGGCACTTTTCCATAATTGGGAGTCGATACCTTGTATCACTTCCTCATACGTAGTCAGTTGGTATTCCTCAATAAGATTGACATCTTTATGAGGTGAGATCAGAAACCCATACCCCAGGTTGTTTTCTGACTCTCTCCGATCTACGCGATTCTTGTGTATTCGAAGATTACTGGTACAGTTTCATCCTTGATGAACTGTTTATGTTCCATTAAGGACTCGGTGCCTGAAACAGTATTACTCCGATTTTCATCGAGTTCTACTATCCTCCCACTTACAACTGCATATCGGTATTCCTCTTAGGAAAACCGCATGGCGAGCAACAATTAAATTGTTCTCTTGTGAGATGTATAAGTACTATACTTTGGTTTCCCTAGGATAACCTACAATTAGGTACTTATCAGATTTGGGTTCTAGTTTGGTATCATCCAAACGTATGTCTAGCATTCCCAAATCTTCAGGAGTGAGAAAACCCGGTTTCTTTCCTGTTCATATTAAATAAGAATTCTGTCTAACAGATTTTCATGGAATCTTATTAAAAATAAGTATTGCACTGTTAAATGCTTACCCCTTAAAGGAAAATGGTAGCTCAGAGCGACTCATGATTAACCTTATCATGTCCAACAAAATTCGATTTCTCCGTTCGGACACACCGTCAGACTGACGTGTTCCGGGAGGAGTCCTCATTGAAAGAATACTATAATCTTTCAAGTATTTGAGAAACTTATTGCTTAAGTATTTTCATCATGGTCTAACCGTGATGGCATTAATACTATAGCCGATCTGTTTGTCTATTTCGTGTTGAAACTCTAAAAGTTTCCGATTTGTGTTTCAAAAGAAAACACATAACCATAATGCGATGCCACATCTGTAAAGGTCACGAAACATTCATATCCACCTCTAGCCTAGCTAGATATGGGCCCACTAGCTTCACTATGAACGAAAGCTAACAGATCGGTAGCATTTACATTTTACCAAGTAAAATGTGTTTTAGGCACTTTTCCCAATAAACTAGATTCGTAGACATCATTTGAATGGAATCAAATCAGTCCTAGTACCCACTCTTCGAAAGCGTGGATATACGAGTCTTGTTTAATGTGTCCCAGACAACACTGCACAATTAAATTTCTTATCTGATCAAATCAGTTTGAGCTACTTGTTTGTCATGTTATATGTTTGAGATTTATTTATATTCAAAATATAAATGCTGTTATTCACATCTAATGTGCTTATCTCAATATCATCTTTATAAAATAAAACACTTTAGTGTTCTAGAATATAAAGGTATACTCGCAACAAGTTATACTCGATATAGAGATAATGTTTCTAGTCAAACTAGTTACATTATAACAGTTTCCTAATTTAAGTACACACTCTAATGGTAGTTCCTAAACTTAGGTATCTACGGTTAAAACAGCGATTGTCGTCCCATTTCCGATTCGCAGATTAATCTCATCTGAAGTCAGTATCCTGGTTATCAGCAGATACTGCAAATCAGTAGATATTTATATACCACATTTAGTATCTAAAATCCAATTTTAATATTACTAGTGAACATATTTATGACAAACATATTTGAAGTCAGAGCCTTGCCCGTCTTCAATTCCTTCATGTCTGCTTTATCCATACGACAGTCATTTTTTAGTGACCCCATTTGCCACAGTTTAGACAGACATCTTGGGATATGCCCTTTATCTTCCTAGAAGATTATAATGATTTTACCTTTGCCCTTTTCAACATTCCAGAAGCCTTTGGCCAAGCCTTGGGTTACTAGAATATCAAAGTAAGATGCGTCTTGCGCTTCTTGCCCTTTTGCAAACTTTGGCTTTGGCTCCTTGAGCATAGCCATTAACTCTCCAAGAGTTAACAATTGCAATTAACACTTCTAAGATCTAAGTATAGATATATGAAGATCATTCAATTTCAACATCATTGTTTAAAGATCTAATCCTTAATTTTGACGATGAAATTAAGGAGTCATTATGGCAAGCATAAAGGATTAAGCACTAAAGTTATCATCACATGAATCTTCCAAAGATCATGCTCTACCTTTTGCTCAACTTCGGGCTTAGGCCTAAGATGTTATTTTATCAAATAAAGTAACTTCTTAGTTTCCAAGGCTATCCTGAAATTTAATTCCCAATTTGAAAATTAAAGTCATTCAAACAAATTTTCACCCATGATTATATTTTAAACACTAATCTTTCAATTTTACCTTGATTCTAATAGTCCAACTATTTAATCAACGATTTCAGGTACTATTTATTATAATGATTACTATAATCTAACTATATAATCAACTATAATTTAATTGGTTAAATTCAATTATATTGATTACTATAATCCAATTATAAAATCAACTATTTATTGAATTAGTTTGAATACAGTCCAACTGTTTAATTAAAACAACGATTAAATATTAGTCCAACTAACATTTAATTTATATGACGAATAATTTGAATTGAGCGCGTATGGCAAGTAATTAAACGAATATTGCAAATTTAATTATTGTCTCCCACTATTTTTCGGCGAGCCTCTAACCCTCTGTCGAGTACTCGGGAAACCGTGTTTCCTAGTGGGCTAGGATCCCGTTAAATGTCACACAATCTTGACTTTGGCCAACAAATTGTATGATAATTAACTAGGTAGATATCTAAGATCAATTGGATCCTATCCAATTCCTAGATCCAGTAGGTGGACATCCAAGTCCGAAACATATATCTTATATATGCCAATATATCCAATATATTCCCTAACCTTTTTCCTCTGAATCAATTAAGCATTGGCTTTGGCACAACAAACTTAATGATCCCAGTTAAGCGGAACCCATTGACCATGGAAAGCGTCGTAATCAATGTCGATAGACAAGAAGTGATCTTGACTTTGGCCAACAAATCACAACTTGGACAAGACACCAATATGGAACAAAGCTCTCGTGATTCAAACACATCCTCGACGGACAAAGGTCTTGACTTTGGCTAACAAACCAATGCCAGTCTTGGATCTTGAGTAAGAATCACTCAATGGAAGGAAAAACCCTTAATATTATTTGAGGGTTTTTCGCGTGCAAATTGGCAACCAATTTATTATCTTTGTTAAGGTCTCTTCATCATACACCCTTAAACATGCATTCTAAACACATAATAAAGCGCGTATAAATAAAATAATAATGATATGCGGATGGATACTCAAACACATTGATCCTAGATCAAATCTCCCCATTTCCTCTCTCCCGCTAGCACAAGTATAACTTCTACCCGTTACATAACACTTCTAAAAACACCTCATTTACACTGAGGGGAATAGGTGAGAAGAGAAATACAAAGAGTAAGGAGGTAATAGGCTGGACACGCAGGTCCAATTAATAAATTCTAAATTTATTACAATAATTTCTAAAATTGCCCCACCCATATAATATCAATCTGATATACATTATTCATGCATCGCAACCATGTATTCACACAAGCATGCTATCAATCAATCTAATCCAATTAATTAATCTGATAATTAATGACCATCCAATGTTCAAACAACGATTTGATTTTGCGCGAGTCAAACTCATTTTGCGAATAAGTACTCAAAGTACGAATTCTTGAATTAAATTAAACTACAACATTAAATCCAATTTAATATGTATTTAATACTAATCATTTATTTAATTCCAAATTAAATAACTACACTTTTGTAATGAACCGTTACGACTTAGATTCCAAATCTAATTGTTACGGGTCTCTGACCGGCGTAAACACATACGTATAACGCAAGCGCACGTATCGTTCAAGTAGTATAAAAATATCGATCCTACGAGAACTTAATTCCTACTGTTGTTATTAATTGTTGATACTATTTATTTACAAATATCTAATTAAAGGAGAAGTGAATTGATTGCTTGAAATGATTTGATTGTAGATTTGCTAAATAAATAAATAAATAAAAGACAAAAGAAAATACTAAGGAAAATAAAAAGACTCAAAGATCTAGGGTTGTGAATCTTTCTAATATCTTTAAAAAAATGAAGTGATTATTTTATATTTGTGTAATAAATCAGTTTACTAACCTAGAACACACGAATTTATGCGAAAGCATCTGTCGATGGTCAGACACAATTACCCAGTTTAATCCAATTGAATCATATGTCTATGTCAATTAAATTATTTGATTCATTAAGTTTAAGTTCCAATTATGGTTACCCCCCGCCCGACAGGTATATGTCTATCATGTAAGGAAATCTATTAAAGGGTTATCTATCCTCAAAGAAGATCGTGGGTTATTAAGTCAAAGGTTGAAACCTAAAATCCCTATGTCTAGTTCATTTTAGATTTACCACATCAATCTTATTGGTGATCAAACAACAAGAAGCATTTAAGACTTAATAAGTAAACCTTTAAATTACTCAAATTATAAAATAACCTCTTATAAACCGATGATATTAGATTTCATCACAACCTAGAAAACTAACTTAGTTACAACACATAACTAAAGCTGATATAAACTTAAAAGACATAAAATGAAATTGCTGAAAAGTAATAAAAAGAAATGCTAAGGTAAAAGGAATTAACTTCTACTATTCACTATTTAGATATCTCCCATAAAATAATATATAATCTTGTGATATTTTAAACCAACCATCCGGAATGGCGGTATCCTGATTAAGTCAAATTCAAATATATCAGCCATAAGGCGAAACAGAAATATAAACTTAAACCAACCGTCCAGTGTGGCGGTATCCTCATTAAGTCAGGTTAACCAGATTAAATTGGATAACCAACCGTCCGAAAATGGCAGTATCCTTTATTAATTCAGATTTTAAATAGTTTATATATTATATTTTAAGGGAGATTAATCTAAATAGTAAAAGTAAAAGTATTACCTTATTACCTCAGCATAGAGAAGTTACCATCTCATAGATTAATAGAATTACTAATACAAAGCGTAAATAAAACTGAATATAAGAAGAAAATAAGAAGAACTCTCTTTTATTTATAAGGATTTCAGAGGATGAGGTACATTTGAAACTAAAAATTCAAAATCTATTTATAGGCAAAAAAATCCAATTATTATTATTATTTTTCTGATTTTTTATTATTTTATTATTATTTTTTTTTGAATCGCTGAATTTTCGACACGTGGCATGGTGGCTAAAAAAAACGGCTCGTTGAATTTTTGTCACGTGGCATGCGGTGCAATTACCAAAATACCCTCGGTGTCGGGACGCCCAAAATTACCAAAATACCCTTTTTGCCAATTTCACAGTTTTGCTCCAAATCACCTCCAGAATGTCCTGAAACTTTATTTCGGTGTCGGGATGCCCAAAATTACAAAAATACCCTTTGTGTCGGGACGCCCAAAATTACCAAAATACCATTTTTACCAAATTTCACCAAATTTTACAGTTTTGCTCCAAATCACCTCCAGAATGTCCTGAAACTTTATTTATCTACAAAATAACACAAAACACATCAAAATATTCACAAAACTCAAGAAACTATACAAAATATTAAGTTAAATGAGTGGGAAATAGTGATACATTTATCACTCATCACAACCCCAAACCTAACATTTTGCTAGTCCTCGAGCAAAATAAAATAACATAATAAAATTTAACTAAGCCACTTTCGTAGGGATCACGATTGCATTTAGCATATGTAACAAGCCTTTAAACCCCTAGGTGTCCCTAGTGGACGAGTTATAGTCTCGTGAGGGTTTACAGCAATGATACCCACAAACATTTTATAAAAGTAAAAAGGAAGTGAAACTAATGCACACAAAAGCAAAATGACAAGAGAAAAGAGAATAAAGAAGTTAGTGACTAATCATGTGAAACTTCTACTCCAAGTTATTAGTTGTTTTGTTTCATTCTAAATTACCGAATAAGTAAATTCTCCGATTATATTTACCATTCTCCATATACACAGCCAACAAAATATTATTCAACTCATTTTTGCCCACAATAGTCATAAGTGCAGTTGATAAGAGAGTAATATTTTTGTCCTAAAGTTTTATTAGATTTCACATTTTTTGTAGTAATGGAATAAATTTTCTAATTTTTCTGATTTTTTTCTTTGATTTTTTTTCTCTATTTTTTATTTATATACAATACATTCCATCTATGTAACGAGTTTTGGGTCGGTGGCTCCCAAACCAGATGGCTTTAAGGCACCAGGTGTTAAGACACCCCTACGGACTTAATTACTCAGACTTCAGATATATATATTTATTTTCTATCATCTTTTTGATCCATGTAGCGAGCTTTGGGCCAGTGACTCCCAAACCAGTTGGTTTTAGGGCACTAGGTGTTAAAACACCCTTACAGACTTAAAAACTCGGATGTCAGACGTATTTTTTTTTTATATTCCATCACTTTTTGAGATGCTTCGTCCAAATGAACTAGAGCACTGGATATTACAAACTTTTCAATTTTTAACTCATGTCCGTATGTTACCATGTATGTTGATAAAACCTGTCAATTGAGTATATGAAGATCCATTTTAGTCAGTTTTATGGAGAATTTAAAAATTAAATAATTCAGAAGGAATTAAACAAAAATTAACTTGTTTCAAAATATGGGTTTGAAATACGTATCAGGATTGAGAATTCCTTACACAGCTATTTCTAACCAATTTCACCTTTTTAGTCAACATAAAAACAAAACCATAAACATAAAGAAATAACTTCTACTGGTCATAGTGTGTGACTAACTGTCGAATGGACTTCCCGTTGTAGATTCCCCAGAGAGAGGGTGGAGCGAGGCTCACTTAAATACCCAAGCCTCTTAGGCTCTTATCGCTTGGTGTCAGGAATAAACAACGAGTCCTCCAAACTAGTCTATCATAACAAGCTACAGGTGAATGATTATCTAGGTGTCTTCACAGCTTTTCCTTATAGAGAGGTAGTGAGTGAAGGAAGACACCAAACCATCATCTAGCTTTAAATATGCCTTTGTTTTTATTTTTCGAAAAACATTAGGACTAAAAATCTAATAAAAATAAACAAGATACTAACCAATTATTTCCTCCCCCAAACCTAAATGAGACATTGTTCCCAATGTCTTAAATAGTAAAAGAAGAGTTTAGAAGATCATACCTGGTTAGCAGAAATGTAGAAAAAATTACCGATTAAGATCTATGTCCAATTTACGCTTCTTTCCACGATCGCTATATGACCAGTTCAACTTGGAAAGAATGGGGTCGATTTTTGGTTCATAGGCTAAAAGTTGGTCAATTAATTCATCGGCTTTTCTCACAGTTAAGAATATGTCCTTTGTTGATTTCGAGATGAGCCCAAGTCTGTTAGCATCTGCAAGAAATACGAAAAGAAAGTCAAAAAATCCATCCACATTAAGTAATCCGATGGGTTTCTGGTGGATGTTCAAATTTGCCCAAGATGCTACTGTGAATATTTCTTCAAATGTTCCGAGCCCACCTGGTAAGGCAATAAACGCATCAGCATATTGACCATTTCAAGGAGATGTTCAGACATACCTGATACAATGCGCTCATCTCCATTTGTGGGTCCGATTAAGTGTTCGTCTGCCAAAGGTTTTGGAATGATTCCCAAAACATGACCGCCACCATCCTGAACGACTTTTGAAATGCTTCCCATCAATCCAAGATTGCCACCGCCATATACTAGGTGCATATTTCATTCTGCTATGACTCTCCCCAATTCTTTTGCAGCCTCAATGAATTCTGGTTTATTACCAGAATTATATCCACAGAAAACAAAAATTCGCTTGATTTTCTACTGTGATGTTGCTTCCATTTTCTCTCTCTTTTGAATTTTTTTTTTGATGTGTAGAAGAGAGGTCCGACGAGCTGAATTTATAGATCCTGAAAAGGGTGAGTAATAATTGCACTAGTACCTGTCAAATGACAATTATTAGATGAACGTTAAAATAAATCATGAAAAGTCAAAAAGTTTAGATCTTGTCGGCGAAAATAAAGGAAATAACAAAAGAAAAGTAAATCAAAGCAATAATTAAGGCAACAGAATTGTGTACGCAATACACCATTCGCTTAGTATAAATTAATTAGGATGCGTCTCAAGAATTCATTATTACTCATCCATCACAAATGAATTATCTCTCATCTTTGCTAAACACCATTTCTTTTGTCTTATACTTTGGTTGAGCTTTTCCTACAAAAATAACACATAAAACTCTACAACATGTATACACAAAATATAAAAATAGAAATTATAACAAATTGCATGGGTTGCCTCCCTGCTAGCGCTAAATTTTTCGTCTTCAGCCAGACGTGACTGAAATCCATTTGTCAAGGCGATTTCAGCGTCGTTTTGGATGTCCTATTAAAGACATTCCCAGGTGCGTTGCTTTTGAAAGGTCTCTTTCAACGGTAAGGTGGTAAAAAGAATTTTGTCTCATTCAGTGCTTATGCCACTTTTTTAACTTTTGTTGCTCCAGTAATTCCTGAAAAGAAAGAAAGAAAATCAGGAGGTCTTGTATGATGCTTGACTTGGAATGGAATTTCCATTCTGTCAAGTTTCTGAGTAATATCTCTAAATTGTACTCCCCAAAACAGTGATGTTTCGCCTGAATTCACTGTATCTTTAATTTTGTCTGACAATTGCTCATCTATTTGCTCTGCTTCTTGCTCCACCTTTTCTTCACATATGAATTTTAGGATCTCAGCATTCAGTTCTTCATCTGTCATCTGTGAAATACATGCTCCTGAAATATCAATGTGAGAATGTAAAGAAATGTCAGATTTTAGGTCTTCATCCTCTGATCTGAGTGAACTGATTGGCTTAGGTAGATCGTCTTCAAACATTAGTGCAAAGCATTCTCCAAGATCTGCATTCTGAGGATGGAAAGTTTCATCCTTCCTTGTTGGTGCAGTTAGTACAAGAAACTCAGCTTCTTCATCCTCGTTAAAGTCAGAATAATAAAAATCAAATTGAGACTTTGTTGGTTCAGGCTCCTGATCTGATACCTCTGATTCTTGATACTGCTCAGCCTCGTCCTCTGTTATGATGTTATGATGAATCTCAGGATATTCGAATGCTTCTTCAGTATTATTTGAATTTGCTCCGTGAGATATGTGATTCAGGTTATCTGTTAGTTGTCTAACTTGATCTGTCATCGTCTGTATAGACGCTGCTTGACTCTGAATTTGTACATCAAATTGAGCTTCTCGTTTCTTGAGCCAATCTTTTAGCATGTAATTCAACTGATCTTCTTCTGATGGATCTGGTTCTTGATGAAGATCGTAGATAGATGGTGGATAAGATGGAAAATGTGATGATTCTACTTACCTTGAATGATTCCAATTATTCTGCCACTCTGAAAGGTATATACATTGATCGCTCGGGTGGTTACCATCACATATTACACATCTCCCCATTTCATTCTGATGAGCAAATTTAGTATTGCTTGATTCTGGCTTCCAGTGATAGTTGTTGGGCTGGACAACAGGCCTCAGAAAACTAGACTGTTGCACCCGGATTTGGGGTGTATCTTTTTCTAGTAAAGCTCGTAATGTTTCAAAATGTTCCATTTTTTTTAATCACCTAAAAACAAAATAAAGAAATAAAAATTACAGATAATAATAAAGAAAATTAGATATAAGTAAATTAGATAGCTTCAAAATTAATAACTTAAGAAAAATAAGTCCCCGGCAACGGCGCCAAAAACTTGACCGGCGTAAACACACACGTATAACGCAAGCGCACGTATCCTTCAAGTAGTATAAAAATATCGATCCCACGAGAACTTAATTCCTACTGTTGTTATTAATTGTTGATACTATTTATTTACAAATATCTAATTAAAGGAGAAGTGAATTGATTGCTTGAAATGATTTGATTTGTAGATTTGCTAAATAAATAAATAAAAAGACAAAAGAAAAAACTAAGGAAAATAAAAAGACTCAAAGATCTAGGGTTGTGAATCTTTCTAATATCTTTAAAATAATTAAGTGATTATTTTATATTTGTGTAAAAAATCAGTTTACTAACCTGCAACACGAATTTATGCGAAAGCATCTGTCGATGGTCAGACACAATTACCCAGTTTAATCCAATTGAATCATATGTATGTGTCAATTAAATTATCTGGATTCATTAAGTTTAAGTTCCAATTATGGTTACCCTCGCCCGACAGGTATATGTCTATCCTGTAAGGAAATCTATTAAAGGATTATCTATCCTCAAAGAAGATCGTGGGCTATTAAGTCAAAGGTTGAAACCTAAAATCCCTATGTCTAGTTCATTTTAGATTTACCACATCAACCTTATTGGTGATCAAACAACAAGAAGCATTTAAGACTTAATAAGTAAACCTATAAATTACTCACATTATAAAATAATCTCTTATAAATCGATGATATTAGATTTCATCACAACCTAGAAAACTAACTTAGTTACAACACATAACTAAAGCTGATATAATCTTAAAAGATATAAAATGAAATTGCTAAAAAGTAATAAAAAGAAATGCTAAGGTAAAAGGAATTAACTTCTACTATTCACTATTTAGATATCTCCCATAAAATAATATATAATCTTGTGATATTTTAAACTAACCGTCCGGAATGGCGGTATCCTGATTAAGTCAAATTCAAATATACCAGCCATAAGGCGGAACAGAAATATAAACTTAAACCAACCGTCCAGTGTGGCGGTATCCTCATTAAGTCAGGTTAACCAGATTAAATTGAATAACCAACTGATAAGTGTGGTTTATACCCACTTATTATGGTATTCTCAGCTTATTATTTTGTTATATTTCGAGATATTTAATATTATTTATAGTTTATTTCATGTTTTATTTGTAGGAGCATTAATACATGGATCTGGGAATAATTGCACGTGTTTTGGGAACTTTCGGGAAGACACAGGACGAGCAGGGAAGAATGGCGCCGAGGCGCCAAAATCCCATACAAGTTCCAGGGAGAATGGCGCCACGGCGCCATTCATCACAAGCAATGGGCGCCGAGGCGCCCATTCATGGAGTAACATGGGCGTCGAGGCGCCAATGAAGAGAGCTAGGCGCCTCGGCGCCCTAAAATGTCAATTCTCATACAAAATGCCGAGGATTATGCACCGCGGCGCTGCGAGAAGACCTGACACGTTCCGGGAAGTGATTTTAGGGTTTTTAATAATCCTAATGATACCCAATGACTCCCAGACTCAACTATAAATATAACAGTTCATCCAACAACAAAGAGAGCTAATACAGAGCACAAAACACGAAATACATATTTTTAGAGATCCAAGGAGAGGATTGAAGAGCGACAAGAAGAGACAAAGGCTGTAATATCCGGAGAGGAAGAGATTCAATTCGGGTTTTATCTTCTTATTTCTTTCTTAAAACTCTAATGATTTCCATTAAATTCGTGACTTGATTATTCAATGTTTTATCTTTTGTCATGAATTTACTCCTTAATTCTGGAGAATGATGTAACTGATGCTTGAACCTTAATTTTAATTACTGATTTTGTTATGAAGTTTTATTGATTTATTTATATTCTTTTGAGTTTAATGCTTCTTGATTGTTGGCCACAATTTGAGATGATGAATGTTTAGAATCTATCACTCGAGAGATGGGATTTTGAATAGATCTAGAGAATATAGCCTAGGATTTTATAGAGTTCGAGAGAATCTGTAGTCCTTTGAAGTCGTTAACATAGAATCACAAATCGTAATGAGTTGTTAACTATTGGATTTTTATAGAGATATCGAAGTCTATAGTTGATAATATTTTCACTCGGCACTCGAGAGAGGGAGTGAATATTTTAGGATCTTGACTTATAAATAATATAACTGAACAAAGATTAATTGGCATGAAAAATACATAGGAGACAGCTAGGTGAAATCAGGATCCAGAATCTCTATCGTATTAGTTCCTCCTATCACAATTTTTTATATTTTATTTATTTATTAAAAATCTTTATTATTTGTCGTCTAAATAAAGTTAGGATTATCAATTGTAGTACTTAGTGCGAGTTAACGCAATCCCTGTGGGTTCGACACTCTAAACTCATTATACTAAAACTTGACACCGTACACTTGCGGTACGATATAAAAATATCACAACAAGTTTTTGGCGCCGTTGCCGGGGATTGTTTGTTCAATTTACATTAATACTACTACCAAGTAATTTTAGCTTTAATTTAGATTTTATTATTATTTTTTTTAGTTTATTTTTGTTTTGTATTTAATTTTTATTTTTTTTTGTTTATTGATTTTTATTTTTCTTTTGGTGCTTTAGTGAATGCGAAAAGCCACAAGTCTCAATTCGCTCCTGTTTGATCCTGAAATAGAAAGAACTGCGAGGAGAACTAAGAAAAGAAAGGAAAATCGAAAAAGAAGCAATGGCAGCTGAAAACATAGAGAACAACCCACGCCATGTGGCAATCAGAGATCACTTCAAACCAGTCCTTGATGATATATGCTCTGGATTGCCCATCAACCAATCAACGCCAACAGTTTTGAGTTAAAACCTGCATTGATCAACATGGTACAAAGGAATCAGTTTGGGGGTTCAGCTGTAGAGGATCCCAACTTGCACTTAAGGATGTTCCTAGAGATCGCAGATACCATAAAAGTAAATGGCGTGAGTAAAGAGGCTATCAGGCTACGCTTTTTCATTCTCTTTACGGGATAAATCGTGGGATTGGCTGCAATCAATACAGACAGGGAGTATCATGACATGGCAGGATATGGCCACAAAATTTCTTGAGAGATTCTTTCCACCAGCTAAATCAGCTCAACTGAGGGCAGAAATCAGTGTATTTAAGCAGCTGGAAACTGAGACTTTGTATGAAGCATGGGAGCGCTTTAAGGATTTACTACGAAGATGCCCACATCATGATTATGCAGATTGGGTCCAGATTCAGTTGTTCTATAATGGGTTAAATGGTCCGAATAGGACTGTGGTTGATGCAGCAGCTGGGGGAGCTCTATTCAGGAAATCAGCTGAGGAAGCGCGCAATTTATTGGAAGAAATGGCCATTAACCATTATCAATGGCCAAGTGAACGCGCTACGGTAACCAAAGTGGCTGGGATTTATGAAGTAGACCCTCTTGTGGCACTTACAGCTCAGATTTCCACCTTGGCCACTCAAGTAGCAGCCCTGACAAAACCACGAGTATCATCTATTGAATCAGCGACAGCTACAAATATGCAGTTAGTGGAAGGAAACCCGAACATTGAACAAGTCCAATATGTGAACAATCGGAACTTCAACAGCTATAGAGGAAATCTTATGCCTAATCGTTATCATCCAAACCTGTCATATGCTAACACAGAGAATACCTTGCAACTTCTTCTGGTTTTGACTATAAAAAGGATGAGCAGAAATCTTCCTTAGAAGATTTCGTGAGCACGTTTGCTGCTAGTACTTCAGCGAGATTTGAGAAGACTGAGTCAAGGCTAAACAATATTGAGATACACATGGAAAATATGGAGGCTACAATGAAGTCTTTAGAAACACAGATTGGGCAGATTGCATCCTCCATAACCAAGCAGCAGTAGGGGTATTTGGATCAAATTGCCACAACTGCCAAGCTATCTTTTTCATGTCAAAGCAGTCAGTGGATACAAAAGAAGAAGCTACCATGACCACCATTTGAGTGGTTGCGTCTGGCTGAAGACGTTAAACTTAGCGCTAGCGGGGAGGCAACCCTTGCATTTATTTTATTATATTATTTTCTTTTATTTAATTTTATTTTATTGTGTGCTATTTATTTATTTGCATGTTATTTATGCAGGTAGCACGAGACACACAACGCCCGCGCAACCAAATTCCAACCAGCAAGAGTCTGATCAACTCCATGCACGGTAGTGTTGTTCCTCACTCTTGCTCTTGATATTTATCTTACATTGAGGACAATGCAAATTTTAAGTTTGGGGGTGTGTGCATGTTGTTTACTTGCTATTTAGTTGTTTAAATTTATTGAAAAAAAAAAAAAAATTTGTTTTAGTCTTTGATAGTAAAGCATAAATCTTGTGATAATATTGTTTGTTTATGAGTGAAATTTTAGAAACGATAAGTGCCTAATTTACTTTTATCTGATGCATTGAATAATTGATCTATGTTAGACTCGTAAGCACTTAAAAATAGGTTCTTAGCAGTAAAACTTAAGTAGTTGACAATGTGACTAGTTGACGAAATTGCATGTCGATGAATGACCGTTTGCTTAGATATCTATCTTGATTTGCTAGTGTTATGAAGTATGGTATAGCTAAAAAAGAAAAATGTCTCTAAAGAAAGAAAATAAACCACCTATAACCGATAAGCGTGAAGCTACCCATGGGCGAGTATTAGGACCACCATGAGGAGAAATGCTACCTTAAAGGGTAGGTGAGTTGAAAAAAAAAGTGCAAAAATGAGACAAGAAAAGAGACAAGAAAAGAAAAGAAAAATCATACCATACTGAGCACGAAATAAAGCAATTACAAAGCATAATTGAGATATCTAGGTTGGTTTGACCCATTGATTCTAATTTTTAAACGAAATCATTGAGTTGGCTTACTTAAGATCAAAGCTGTGATTGAACCTTTACACACACACACCTTGAGTCTAGCTTAGATAATTTATTCGAGAATTTGGATTCGAGTTGCAATTGCGTACTTTGAAGGTTCTCTAATTTCATTTATAAGTTTTCTTTGAGGAAAATTTTATGCGTAACTATCGAGACTATGTTTTGTTATTTTTTATTTTTGCATGATTGTGTGTGAATGACGTTTGTGGGTATCGTCACTGTAAGCCCTCACGACACTATAACTCGTCCACTAGGGCCACCTAGGGGTTTAAAGGCTTGTTGCATATGCTAAATGCAATCGTGATCCCTACGAAAGTGGCTTAGTTAATTTAGTAATTTTTATTTGTTTATTTGAATTTAGTTTTTATTTTATCTTTTTTGCTCGGGACTAGCAAAACCTTAAGTTTGGGGGTGTTTGATAAGTGTGGTTTATACCCACTTATTATGGTATTCTCAGCTTATTATTTTGTTATATTTCGAGATATTTAATATTATTTATAGTTTATTTCATGTTTTTATTTGTAGGAGCATTAATACATGGATCTGGGAATAATTGCACGTGTTTTGGGAATTTTCAGGAAGACACAGGACGAGCAGGGAAGATGGCGCCGAGGCGCCAAAATCCCATACAAGTTCCAGGGAGAATGGCGCCACGGCGCCATTCATCACAAGCAATGGGCGCCAAGGCGCCCATTCATGGAGTAACATGGGCGCCGAGGCGCCAATGAAGAGAGCTAGGCGCCTCGGCGCCCTAAAATGTCAATTCTCATACAAAATGCCGAGGATTATGCGCCGTGGCGCTGCGAGAAGACCTAACACGTTCCGGGAAAGTGATTTTAGGGTTTTTAATAATCCTAATGATACCCAATGACTCCCAGACTCAACTATAAATATAACAGTTCATCCAACAACAAAGAGAGGCTAATACAGAGCACAAAACACGAAATACATATTTTTAGAGATCCAAGGAGAGGATTGAAGAGCGACAAGAAGAGACAAAGGCTGTAATATCCGGAGAGGATGAGATTCAATTCGGGTTTTATCTTCTTATTTCTTTCTTAAAACTCTAATGATTTCCATTAAATTCGTGGCTTGATTATTCAATGTTTTATCTTTTGTCATGAATTTACTCCTTAATTCTGGAGAATGATGTAACTGATGCTTGAACCTTAATTTTAATTACTGATTTTGTTATGAAGTTTTATTGATTATTTATATTCTTTTGAGTTTAATGCTTCTTGATTGTTGGCCACAATTTGAGATGATGAATGTTTAGAATCTATCACTCGAGAGAGGGGATTTTGAATAGATCTAGAGAATATAGCCTAGGATTTTATAGAGTTCGAGAGAATCTGTAGTCCTTTGAAGTCGTTAACATAGAATCACAAATCGTAATGAGTTGTTAACTATTGGATTTTTATAGAGATATCGAAGTCTATAGTTGATAATATTTTCACTCGGCACTCGAGAGAGGGAGTGAATATTTTAGGATATTGACTTATAAATAATATAACTGAACAAAGATTAATTGGCATGAAAAATACATAGGAGACAGCTAGGTGAAATCAGGATCCAGAATCTCTATCGTATTAGTTCCTCCTATCAAAATATTTTTATATTTTATTTATTTATTAAAAATCTTTATTATTTGTCGTCTAAATAAAGTTAGGATTATCAATTGTAGTACTTAGTGCGAGTTAACGCAATCCCTGTGGGTTCGACACTCTAAACTCATTTATACTAAAACTTGACACCGTACACTTGCGGTACGATATAAAAATATCACAACAAGTTTTTGACAAAGATTCTGGATTTAAAACTCTGGAATATCACAAGTCGTTTTTGACAAATATCACACTCTAAACTCATTTATATTTTAAAAGATTCTGGAATGGCGGTATCCTGATTAAGTCAAATTCAAATATACCAGCCATAAGGCGGAACAGAAATATAAACTTAAACCAACCGTCCAGTGTGGCGGTATCCTCATTAAGTCAGGTTAACCAGATTAAATTGAATAACCAACCGTCCGAAAATGGCGGTATCCTTTATTAATTCAGATTTTAAATAGTTTATATATTATATTTTAAGGGAGATTAATCTAAATAGTAAAAGTAAAAGTATTATTATATTACCTCAGCATAGAGAAGTTACCCCCTCATAGATTGATAGAATTACTACTACAAAGCGTAAATAAAACTGAATATAAGAAGAAAATAAGAAGAACTCTCTTTTATTTATAAGGATTTCAGAGGATGAGGTACATTTGAAACTAAAAATTCAAAATCTATTTATAGGCAAAAAAATCCAATTTTTTATTATTTTTCTGATTATTTTATTATTTTTTTTGAATCGCTGAATTTTCGACACGTGGCATGGTGGCTAAAAAAAATGGCTCGTTGAATTTTTGACACGTGGCATGCGGTGCAATTACCAAAATACCCTCGGTGTCGGGACGCCCAAAATTACCAAAATATCCTTTTTGCCAAATTTCACAGTTTTGCTCCAAATCACCTCCAGAATGTCATGAAACTTTATTTTGGTGTCGGGATGCCCAAAATTACCAAAATACCCTTTGTGTCGGGACGCCCAAAATTACCAAAATACCCTTTTTGCCAAATTTCACCAAATTTCACAGTTTTGCTCCAAATCACCTCCAGAATGTCCTGAAACTTTATTTATCTACAAAATAACACAAAACACATCAAAATATTCACAAAACTCAAGAAACTATACAAAATATTAAGTTAAATGAGTGGGAAATAGTGATACATTTATCACTCATCAGTCTCAAAGCCCGATTAACATCCAATGTCGTTTAATTAAAGTCTAATGGGCTTTCAATTAATTTCTTATGGCGTGGGCTTCCGCAACCAAAGCCCAATCAAGGAATCACCCCATAAGCCTAGAAATCAATTTCGTCCCATTAGGCCCAATTAAACTTTAAAGGCCCATTAGTCGCATTTGGACTTTATGGAAATGGTTTTAGGCCCAATTGGATCCAACCAATTTAGCCTAAACCTTTCTTGGTAGAACCAAGCCGAATTAGCCCATTTACAACATTACAAGCCCAAATCCAATTTAAGCTCATTTAATTAAACTAAAGTGTATAACACAATTAATTACATAAATAAACATTTCCAAATCATCAATTCACACAACTAATCATGCTCTTTAACACCAAATAGTGTCCAACACATTTTGATCAAAAATCAAACCCAATTACATGCTTATATAGTCTCGGCAAAAGGGGGATTTTATGTCCAATTTTAAATCCAATCCAATTGAATCCAATTCAACATTAAATCTACAATTCCCAATTGATATCAATTCATCCAATGAATCAAAAAATCAAAAATTCCAAAACCTCAAAATAGGGTACCATTCTCGGCAAGCCTAAAATTTGGGCAAATTTATTCCAAATAATTTTTCATGAAATTGATCCAATAAATCTTCAATTAAACATCAATTAAGAATACTTAATCAAACAATTCAACCAAATCATGCTCAAAATCAATTTACCCAATTTTAACCCTAAATTCAAGTTTCATGCTTTTACTCGCTCTGATACCATTGTTGGTGTTTCTACGGTCTCGAGGATCGATTCAAGCATAAAACATAAGTACGAATACAAAGAAGAAGTTGCGGAATACTTACATCAAGCGGTTGAGCGACGCGAGTGACAACAAAAACTTTTTAAGCCCTTTGAGATGGCTTCAAGGCTCTCGGCTTCACTGGTTTTTGGTCTCCAAACAAGCTTTTGGGTGGTGATTCCAAGCCTACGGGTTGGTTTCTCTATCACCTTCGCAAGGCTCAAATGGTGTGCTAGCACTTGGTGATTTTTGCCACAAAAATCACCCATTCTTCTTCTTCCATTCACGGCAGTAAGCTGAAACAGAAGAAAGAAAATTTTGCCCTCCTTGGGCGTGAGAGAGAGGAAGAGAAATGAGAGAGAGAGATGTGTTCTTGGTAGTTGGCAAAAGTGTATCTAATACACTTTAATTGATTTTCAAAAAATCAATTAAATGATTTCAAAAATCAAAACATATACCAAACATATTAAATAATAATATATGTCAATCAAGCTTTCAAAAAGCTTTCCAACCACTTCCATCAAGTCACATCACTCAATCAATCAAGTGACAAGTTGTCACATCACTCAAAATGACTAATGATTTGACGCTTGATGTGACTAGCGATTTGACGCTTGATGTGACTTGCGTGCCGCACTCGAATTCGAAATGCGAATGCGCTCGCAAACACTCCCGGGCTCGGGTTCGCTAATTCCAAATTAACGAATTTTTCGTTGCGACATAATTAAATGATTATGCCTAGCGAAATCACTATTCATGTCGCTAACGAATTAATTCTAAATTAACTCATTCGCCCGAATTAAAATCTAATTTTAATTCTGCGTCGAAATCTAATTTCGTATAATATATCGAATATATTATTTTATCGATTAATTCCAAATTAATCGTTCTCTCTCTTTAAATGATATTTTATCCCAGAAAAAATATCTCCGTAATTAATCCAAGATTAATTTTCTCTCCCATCTAATTAATCCCAGATTAATTAAAGTGCGAGTCATACGTCATCGGTGAATCTTCGGGAAGTGACCCATGAGATCCCTAGATATGTTGGCAGTAAATACGGTTATCGGACTATCCGAATACGTAAGTACCTAGTACTACGTTATTACCGATTTACAAGACAAGGTTGGCTTCTAGCAAAGCGCCATGCCTACCCAATTCTCCAGAAATATCCTTACAGGAATATAGTGATCTATATCAGGCGTAGTATACATAGTATTACGTATGTCGATCCAGTATCGGATGTCACGTGCTAGGCCTGAGGCTGGAATTGTGTCTGCCCCGTACGAAGCACATGTCGGATGTCTGGTAACTAGTCTCTATAATCGGATATACATGACCTAGTCATAATATCCCGATGACTGCAGTACTTAAGAGTACTAGTACCGTATTCTACGTGACATTATCTCCACTATGACTGGAGTGATACTTCCATCTTGACATCACACCCAATACACTACGATTCTCAATATATCCAGAAGAGGCGTACACAGAATCGGTTAAAGCCCTGGACGACCAAAACTAAAGCATATTGATTGTCGCAAGTATTAGCGGTGCAAGTCTCAGGTTAAGACCAAATACACTTACCCTGATTTTGGACTTCCATAGACACATAGTCATACTACCAATGGAATTCCGAGGGGTCTATCCAGAGCGAAGCTGTTTCCCGTACCATCGGTAAAACACAACCTCCTATTAGAATTGCATGAGTATCATATACCCAAATATATGAGAACTATGCTATTGTGCCCTCACAACGCGCACAAGTGTAATACTAGTCTTTTACGCATTTATCGATGTCCAATCTCGATAATACTCTGACTATGGATATTTAATGATTAATCCTTCGTGGACTGATACTAACTCATATAATCTCAATCCAGGAACTAATCATATGAACCTCCTATCATTTATACATATGGGTGATCTAATCACAAATGATAAGAGTGCAATCTCCTTTGTCACATAGTTAATTTGTACAACAACACCATGATCTGTACAAATAGTGACACTATGGGTCATAACTGTCCAACACTATAAACACCTACACGTCTATACGAGTCTTCAAGACTCATGGTTCATTGAGAAACCATTGGAATCTAAGATTCAAGTATACGATATGTACCAGTCATAACAGGTTTACTATACTGA